>BSAI01000207.1:22148647-22234926 GCA_036245035.1 Adrianichthys oophorus
CGCGACCCGGTCCCGGATAAGCGGAAGAAAATGGATGGATGGATGGAGGTACAGGTACAATTTCAAAAAGGAAGATCTACTTCACCTCCAGGAAATCTTGGCTGCTGTTACTTCACTCTATATGTGAGCCAATTGCAAAGTTATCTGCTTTTCTTCTTTTTTAATTTGAATTGTCAATCACCATTATGTTTTTGTCATTAAACTCATGCATGTTTGTTTCTCAGCATTTTTTCTGGCCTTCCACCCACTTCTCCACCTGAATATATGCTTTGGCATGGTCTGGCCCTTTACCACCATCAGGCTCTGCGGTTTATTAATTCATGGTTTGAGCTTATCCCACACATGCAGGACGTCATCGACCCAGACAATAACTGCCAAGGATAGACCTGTTTCTACAAATCTTTCCTTAAATGTTTACTCATATACCTGAGATCTCTCCTTATTGAAGTACTCTGAGTACATTAGTAGGTCTTTTGATCGGGAACACCGATGAGATCTAAAAATACAAGAGGAATCTTTTGTCTGACAGCCATCTTCCTCACTTTTACGGTGTAAAAAGCAACACTAAAGTCATGCTGATTCGGACAATCTGCCCAACAAAAAATGTACTGAAGGTTATAAAAGACTATATATTTGTGCATTATGGGATAGAGGGAGTCTAGTGGTCATAATGGTTATAGGAACTCTCTATCAGCAGGTTAACACTGATCTCTGTCCTCTCTCTCTGGAGAAGAAAAGGGCTTTTGTTGAAAAAAAGTCCTTCTGGCTTGTTCTGCCAAATGCCATTTACTACTTCAACTGCTATCTTGGACAGAGTTTAACAGGTTTAATGTCATGCTCTCTCCTGTTTGACCATGTAGCATATACACTACAGCTTCACAGGCTCCGTGTTGAAATACAATTCTGCATGCTCGTGTTGACAAGCAGTCTCAGTCTCAGTTTGTTCATTTATGGTGTTACTGCTACTCAGAGTTCACCCATACAAGCTGAGTGTTCAAGTTACAAACAGAAAAGCTGCTCTCCACTTCTCCAAAAGTCCATGGGCTCAAACACTGACTCATTATGAGGCGTAATCACTGAAAGGAGCCATTGATTTTGGGGGCTGGGCTCAGGTCATGTTTGAACTCACATGAGAAACACAGAGCTTAAAGCAGTGAGGGCAGTTGGTCTGTACACCAGCATGTTTGCAGTGTCCCGAGAGATGCCCTCCCAAACATCCACCCATTTCCTTGCTGAAGGTGCTTGACCGGCTCTGAGGTACTTCGTGGGCTTGTTCAATTTGCGATCCAAAGAACAGCAGTTTAACCTTCATAAAAGTATATTTAGGGAGGAAATTCGGCTTTTGTTCAGATTTTCTTCTGCTATAAAACCCTTTCAGAAACCTTCAGAGGACTGTAGAATTATGGGCTGTTCCATGAACCCACTGCAAAAACAACCCAAAGACACATAACTGCAAGAGTACATGGTTATTACTGCTTTAAGGGAGTAATTAGTAAAGAGGTGGAAAAGTCAAACCTTAACAAAAAAAAAAGGACTTCAGTGCAGGTGGACACTCAGATAAACATATGAGGATCTCCTTCATGTTGACTTTAACTCAGGCTGTCATGCTTTTCCTTGCTTTCATGAGTCATCTGGTTTTATTACACATCCCTCAACACCTGGTGTCTTTTACCCGACACCCAGGTTTGTTTGTGGTGCTCTCTTAACCTTATCCTGCACACTTTTTGCACGTTTTCTTTTTATTTTCACCTGTTTTTGTATTTTAATTCTCAATAAAACGACAAGTTTAAGCAAATCTGTTTACCTAAAATATATATTTATGTGTAAAAAAAACACTAGTGCATAATATTTAGTCATTAGTCAATTGACAATTAGAGGAATAGAACACAACAATTTTTTTTCATAAAGTTACAAATGTCCACTGCAATGTATGCCTTAGGACGCATATAAAACTCTATCAGTCTGTTATAAACCGCTACTGTCTTTTGGTCAAGCATGTGAAATAATTAAAAAATCTACTTTTCATCTACATATATTTTTTTATTGCTTTTTCAAACAGCTGCAAATTCATAAGAATCCATTTCTTTGTATTTTGAGCTGTCATCTCGATGGTTCTAGTATGTCTGCGCAAACAGAAGCAAGGACTTTCCTTCTCTTAACATTTGTAATTATATGAACTTAACAAATGTGTGACTTTTTCCCTTAACTATCATGTGGGAAATCCCAGCCAGGTGTCACAGGATGTAGTAAAGTGATTGAAACTAAATGTTGGACTTCATTCTTTGTAATTGTATTTATCTTTGTCTGGTTTGTCTTTTTCCTGAACAGAAAAAAGCCCTGAAGGAATAAATGTGAGTCAAAACAGAAGCAAGTAATGAGAGGACAGATAGGATGCAGACTGTGTGTAAAGCGTAGGAAGCATCATTCTGGGTCTGTACTTGAGTCACTATGGAGGGATGTGATATATTTAACACATCTGGTTTGGTAGAAATCACAAAGAACTGAGACTTCATTAGCTTAGCTTTTTTGTACGTTTAATGCTTCTGGAATTTTACCTTTTAATTTACAGATGTTCAATATAACATCACAATTAGCTCACTTTTGTTGTGAATTCCCAGAACATACATTCTGTATTTTTGAATGATCACACGTGTTTATGTGCTCTTTGATGATATGTATAGTAGTTCAAACTCAATGAAATATATTTGAGTTTTCTTTTGAAATTTTTTCAGCATCAAGATTTCATTTTTCAGTACAATAACAGCAAATTAATTAAAACCATGTGAATCATGTAAAACACTTTTTGATGAGTAATATTTGATTATCCTCTTTATTTTCTAGATGTTTCTTTAAGTTTTTTGTTAAAAATAAAATGTATTTTTATTTGTACGGTTGTAAAGTCACAGATTTTTTTTGTTTACATTAGTTTAAGTGTGCTGTTGCACCAGATAGATGATTCATCTTATGGCCCAACTTTAGTCTTCATTTTTAGTCTCCATCTTTGGGAGCTTCAGCTTTCTCCTCTCTTTAAGTCCACCAGACTATGCAGGTGTAAAACAAAGACCATAAGAGGATAAAATAAAAATATCAAGTCTTTGTTTTGTCTGAATTGTGTAGATGAAACACCTATATATCTCTACCTGTTTACAAGCATTGCACAGAGATGTTTTCTTTTGATTTGTACAGTTTTTTCCCTGCTTTGAATATACTGATTTCTCGTTGCTTTTCTTTGACATTTTTGAGGAACTAGGTAGTTTATCTGCATTCATACCGTCACTGACCACACTAGGGTTCAGGTGCAAGTGAACCAGGTTCCTGTTCTCAGGTGGAGCAGAGAGAGTCTGCTTGGTTCACAACAGAGTTCATGGGAACTTTCATCCCATCCAAAAAAAGAAGATTTCCTGGGAAAGAAAGAAAGAGCCTTTACAGTAAGGAGCACACTTTGACGTGTCTTTCTTAGACTTAAAAAGAAGCAGTTTTAGACATTTCAAGTGTCAAGCAGGGAAGGGTCCTATTTTTAGTCTTTTGAATGACTCGACCTGCATCTGAGCTCACCACCTTCCAGTCTCAGGGCATACACTCTACCACAAGGGCATGAGCCAGCATTTTATGTCACACACTGTATTGCATTCATTCATTCATGTTCTATACCATTTTGTCCCTTTCGGGGTCACGGGGATGCTGGAGCCTAACTCAGCCACTCATGGGCGAAGGTCGGGGACACCCCTGGACAGGTTGCCAGTCTGTCACAGGGGCCACAATCACACACCCACATACACTCACATCCACACATAGGGACAATTTAGAGGGATCAATTAACCTATGAAGCATGTTTTTGGATGGTGGGAGGAAGCTGGAGTCCCTGGAGAAAGAGACGCATGCATGAGGAGAACATGCAAACTCCACAGAGAAAGGCCCCCCATTGGTGACATTGTTTGAAGTCCCCCAGCTGGGACTTGAACTGGGAGCCTTCTTGCTGTGAGGCAAGAGTGCTAACCACAGTGCAGCTAGTGTATTTAAGATTAATATATATTTTTTATTATTTTGTTTATGAAGTATAACAATTGTCAATTAATTTGATCAGTAGCTTCTGACAGCTTTTACGTTAACCCAGCTGTTGTTGAAATTGCAGGGGAACTACAGCTTACAACAACAAAAAACTAATTTTTCAGAATCAAAGTTTCCTCCTTTGTTTGTCTATAAACACAACACAACATTACATCACACCATTTTTATGTGCTTCCTAAAAAAAAACAAGCTGTTCCAGAGCTGTGATTACCTTCAACCAGCGGGTTGATGATAGTGCCAACCAGAAATTCCTCTTACCATTCCACTGCCAGCTGGAACCAGCAGATGCTGCTCATTCAGATTGTTCACATTAGACAGGCTGAAGAACAAAGTTATGAGGATTGCTCAGTTTTGGGCAGCTGTCTGTGGGTGTGCCTGCATAAAACTCCAAACACAGAAAAGCATTTAAGTGAAAGTGTTGTGAATCTGGGTCAGTCCTCCAGGCAGCATTATCAAACTAAACGTTAAAATATTATTTAAGGAATATTCTTGCTAAAATCTGATGGATTTTACATTTAACCCTCTAAAACCCACTACATCAAAGAATTTATAAAAAAAATACATTTTTTTAAATTACAATGTTTTTTAACAAATAATTTGATTAAATCTACAAAAAAGAATTGCAATATCATTTTTTCTATGAGATATAGACCGTATCAATTATGATCAGATGGGCAATTTGGTAAGTTTTTGCTCACTACAACTTTAGTTTAAGATGTAAACATATTGACATGAGTGTTCAGGATAAAATCACCTTATTATTCATATGCTTTGTCTGGATGAAAATTGATGACATAGCAGACAAGATGTTTTTTTTTCTAGTTATGCTAATCAAATAATTGCGTTGTGAGATTACATGTTGTCGTTTGTATTATTTCATTGGCTTAATCCAGCTTCTTCTAGTCTGACTAAACTACCCAACTCTCTTACAACTTGAACTCAAAATTAAATGAGTTTCTGTACATGTTAGTCTAAGCTTGAACAGAGTAAAAGCAACAAAAAAACACATTTTTTTTCCAAAAATCTTACATGTAAAATTTCCCAAAATAATGCCTAAATACTGGTAGTCTTATTTGAGTCACTACACAACTGGGCTGAGCAGACAAACATGTAGTTATGTGACTGACTGTTTTATTATTTCATTGTTTTTTTTTTTTTGTTTTTTTTTTATAATTTCAGCTTCCAGTTTTTCTTTTTTAACGGGTTGTTATTTAATCATCAATGTGTTTCTTTTGCATGGTCACAACACAAACCACAATCTGACTTCCTGAACGTGTGAACTTGAAGTTCAGCAGTTATTTTTTAAATGTTTGAAAATATTTTATGAAGCTTCATTACTAAATAGAATGTTGCACCTATTGTTTATTGTTTACTGTATCGCATAAGATAAGATATTTTTTTCTTAATATCTTCAACTTAATTGGAACTCATTTAGTGTTTAGTGACTTGTTGAAACACACAACTAAGTTCAATGTCAAAGTTAACCTCATTGATATAGCTGCACAAAGTGTGTCCAGTCTAAAGGTACAACTGCTATTTTTGTGCTCCTAAAGGCTGCCAGAGAAGTGAATTTTGAAACATGAGCATGTGCAAACAGACCCACGCTGGTAACCTGTGAGCATGCTGTCATCTCGGCTGTGGAAAGGTTCAGACGACTCCTATCCCGCTTCACCAAACACTCCTGCCACTGTCACCTGATCTCTCACCGCATTCACTGCATGCCCTCCTGCAGCACAGGGCTCCTGAACTACACATTACATGCTGCCATGTTAAACACACAGGGAAATTCATTTTTATCAGCCTTTTTTTTACTGATAAAAAACATTACTAACAAATAAAACACAATAAAGAGAAACAAACTCAATAGGCAGAAAGAGTCTGCTTTTAGCCGCATTCAAGTTTAAAAAATAATTCAAATAAACAATAAATAAAATAAACAACAATGAATCCTAATCTGCAGATAAAATGCAATATCTTGAACTAGTATAAATATAATCAATGCAGAGTAAACATGGTATTCCAGAATGATGCGTCTTTGTAAAAATCACCGGCTAACACAGGAATAAAAAAACATTTTACAAAAATGTATAAAGCTGTCATCGCACAATTCCAAAACAAAAAATAATGTGACTTCTTGAACTGCACTAGGAGTTACAACTTTGAAAGTTATCGAAGCACAGCTCTCTAGTTTATCTGTTGAGCTAAAGTCACAAACACTTGCATATGATTGCATATGATAGTGTGTGCAGGGGCCTCATTTCAAGTCCTTGGAGGAGGGAGCTACACTATCCTGGTCAAATTCCAAATATTCCTGCACTATTTATAGGTAATTTCTGGGATTTGATGTGTACTACTAATAAGTAGCTAGGGGTGCATGGGTGGTTGGAACAGAAGAAGGTCAGTGACCCCAACCCAAGAAAATGACATTTGGAATCCTCTAGTATATATCCTCTAGTTATGGCTAACACTGAGTTTGGCTTCTTTAGGATTCTTAAACAAACATGCAAAACAGTGAATAGAATAGAATAGAATAGAATAGAATAGAATAGAATAGAATAGAATAGAATAGAATAGAATAGAATAGAATAGAATAGAATACCTTTATTTCTAAATCACTTTTCCCAGAAAGAATCACAAAGTGCTTTACAAAAGGAGCATAAAATCAAAATAAAACACAAACCCAATAATAATAATAATAATATTAATAATAATAATAATAATAACAAAAGATAAAAACATAGTAAAAAAACAGTAAAACATAGTAAAACAAGGACTGAAATCAACCAAAAGCCCTCCTGGATAATAACATCTTGACCTGGGATTTAAAACACTCAACAGAGCCAATCTGACGCAGTGACAATCGGAGGGAGTTCCAAAGACAAAGAGCAACGGCTTGAAAGGAAAGATCTCCTCGAGTCTTAAAGCGAGTTTTTGGAACGGTTAAAAGATCTCGTTTGCCACTACCAGGTGAAGGTCAGATTGTGTGGCAGTCCATCAAGCTACATTCACATTGAATGCAATACGCATGTCAAATTTGCGTTGGCCGCCTCTCTTTCAATACTCGGCAAATTTGCTGCTTGATGCTTGATCAAAAAGGTCTTCATAAGTTTGACGCCCCAGATGCGTTTGTGAGGGGCTACCACTAAATATTTCAGCCTGATGGCTACATGGAGCAGTGTTTGCATATACCACTTACAATTTATGAAAGACTCAGATGATGTTGAGAAATCAGGTTTGTTTATTGTCAAAAGCTCTAAAAAGCATCTGTAATCACACCTCTACATCTGTAATCACTGGGTTTGTGAGATCATTCAGAGACTCTCTGTACTGCAAGCTTCACCATCTACTGCAGGATCTGCGTCTGAATGACGCCCACTTTCTCTGCCATGTTTCCGTGTCTCTGTGGCCCAGTTTGAGGACTTGCTGTCCCACATTAGCAGGTTAAAAAATATTGTTTTTTTTAAGTTTATTGTTTTGTTACTGACAACAGTAAGGGGGGGGGGGGGGGGTACTCAAATTATTGCACAAATTCTTTAGAAAAAAAATCTGTTCAATTAGACTTTGTGTATCTTTATGAATTATATCTCCAGATTAAGCTAACTGAAGAACAAGATTGCAAGTTGAATACTTTAGATAAAGTAACATTAGAGGTAAAACGAATATCTACATTTTACATACCTGTTTTTGGACATGAGAGTAGAGGAATTTGTTTCCAGTTTCATATACTTTGTTGGTGACATGATAGGTGGAGTCTGTTAATTATTAAGTTTTTCAGTTAGACTGAGTTCCAAAATTAAGGATTTTTTTTTTTTTTTGGTTAGGTCTTGAGGGGTCACTTAAAGTGTTATAATAATATTGCATAAATTTGATCCTCTACTTTCATTGTGAGGCCATTGTAATACTCAATAATGGCACTTTGTGAACTTTAATAAAAAGGATGTAGGTAAAGACAAAATCATGCAGGAAAACCAGTTTGTGTATTTTGCAACACAAACATTGGTTTTAGCATTTGGGCTGACAGACTCAGACTGAATCTTACTGATCTCAAGGAAAATTGCTAGTGTATTACTTGCATTTTGTTTCCAGTGATAAAATGCTGCTCTTTTGGGCTACCTCACGTACTGTACCTGTTTTATAATGAAACGTTTGCTTTCCGTACCAGTACATACATCACAGAGACAAAACGGCACCACTAGAAGAGTTCTTATGATGGGTTATGCATGAATAGGGTGTGAAGGCTGCACCTTGGCCTTGACTTCAGATACTCTTAGTAACTCATACTAATTATAATCAAAGCTCCACTCCTGTTTGAAAAGCGTTACCAGGAACCTGGAGTCAATCTTTGATTCAGATTTGTTTAGGTGCTAGTAATTTCATGCTGCTTTGAATTTTTTGCTGTGCTTTGAGCCTGCATTCTTCAGTCAGACACATATGGATGCTCCGTCATAGTTCAGCTCCTTTATGTCCCAAATGACACAGTTCTTACAGACCCACTCCGATGAAAATTGTGTTTAATGTTCATCATTGTTCTGATAATGGAGGACATATGTAAAGAAAATTAAGCTTAAAAACTTTGAAAAAGTTTGTAGCAGTGTTATACACCTAATGGCAGGCCGCAAGCTCGCTGCTCCACTCCATTCTAACTTGCAGACGAGTCACCTAGATTCATGAATGTCTTCGTTTTCCTCATCACCCCATCTCGTCCAAACTGGCATCTGGCTCAAAACTGTATGGCTGGAAAGCTCCAATATTGCTTGCCATTTTTGTTGCACCGCTAATCTTAGGTTGAGAGAGTGTAAACAAATGGATGATGGGAAGTGTGGCAGGCTTCCATGGTACCAACGATCCTGCCCACAACTCAGAGGTAAATTTCTGATAAACTACTGCTGCTATGAAAAAAACATGTCCCAGAAAACGAAAGGATTTTTGACTTTGGCTAAAAGTGGCATTATTAAAAACAAAACAAAACAAACAAACAAAAAACACTGGGAACACTTTAAAAATAGATCGAGGACCCGAATTTGGCTTAAACAAATGTCTACAGCAGGATCAAAAAGTGTGTAAGTACGCCAATAGAAAACCTTAAATGGGCAAAAGCAATGTATGCTATTTTATACTGCTTCAAATTCCATTATAATAAACAAAAAATTTCTAATGTCTGATTAGTGATTTGTTACGATTTTTAATAAGAAAAAAAATCTTCATAGAGTTAATCTGCAGCTCAAATGTCCCTTTTAGTTTTTGTTTGGCAGCAACGATTTTGACAGATTCAGATATCTACTTTGGATGCTATTATTGTCAATGAAATGAAGTTTGCTTCGTTTGTTCCTCTTCCTCAGCAGGTGAGTCAGTGTGAGATTTCAGTCACTGCCAGTGATAAGGAGACTCCTGCTCCTCTTTAACGTCAGAGCGGAGACCCGCGGCCGACCGGATCCACTTGTTGCGTTCACAACGGCTCAGCAGAGTCGCTGTATTTAAAGAGGCAACGCCATGGCTCACGGGCTTGTCAGACGAGAGTCGGTGGAAACGGAGATGCACAAGTCGGAGGACAAAGGGAAGACGTTCGTTTACACAAAGAAGAGGGGCTACGATGTTACCCGGAACCCCTACCTGAACAAGGTAAGCGGGCTCGGCGGTTTGGGAGAGTTTCCCGCTGGTGACAACAAGCAGCGTTTGACAAGTCAGTTGATGCTTTCAGGGACTTTTGGAAATTGTAACATCGCTGAACGAGATAGTCATTAAGAAGACATGGCCATATCAACGCCGTTCAATTCTGTAGTATAATTTTTCACGGCGTGCAGTTCACTTTCAGACATTCGGCTTGATTAGCAGCAGTGAATTATGTGGTTAGTTTCTGTCCTTCCATTGATAACAGACCAAACTTTTGAATGAAAATGTTCCAACAAGTCACAGTAGCGTGCTACAACGTTTAGTTTATGTTTGTTGAAGAAACAGAAACGCACAAACCGAGAGTTTTCAATATAATGACATCAACCCATTGACTAGTGTTGTTTTTTTTTTTTTTACCCTGAAACACTCGTGGCGGAGCCATTTACCAGCACATGAACGTCACATGAGTCAGGATGTGCAGGTATTGGCTTTAGATGGGGGTTATATTTAGAATTAAAGAGAGCAAACGATGCTGCTGCCACACAGAGGGGGGTTTCTGTTTACACTTCAGTGTCACTATTTTTAGGGGACCGTAGGGGTGTGGTGTTACTGTAATGCCACAACAGAAGTGTTTGCGTGTTGCAGCACAGACTGTCAAAGAGGCTGCTGTCATGTGAAGAAAACAGCTCTCAACATAGGGTTACACTAGTATTGATTTTCTAAGGAAAAGAGCGGAACCATTCTTTCTGAAAATTGCTTAATTGTGCCTTAAGTAATGCTGAGCAACTTCCTTGAAAATCACAAGACCAGAAATGACTTTGCATGTTTTAACTGAGGAAAAAATAGCCTGTGTCAGGATTTTTTGTTCTATGACCATAGTAACCAAATCCTTCCAGTGTGTTTTGTTTTACAGACTTGAAATAAAAGCATGACAAATGTGCCACTGTACTGAGCCACTGAGCCTTTCTGGTACTTTCTCCATGATGGAGAAAGAGGGCCTCAAAGGTCAGAATGGACAGAAGGGCTCTGTCCATGGTGCTGACTGACCTTTAAACACCCAGGATCAATGTAATCCAGTAAAGACCCACTCTGATCAATCTTTGATCTATTGTGAAAGGGTTCCCAGTTGTATTTTAATTATGAATATGTCATTTTTAACCAAAATCAGAAAACTGTGTCATTTTCCAGGACACATTGTCTGCATAGCTGCAGGAGTTAATTGGAAATTTGGCTCTGAGTTGTGGGCGGGACAGTTGTCATAAGCCTGCCCTAATTTCCCATCAACCCTTTGTTTACATGCTCTCCTGCTAGCTTACAGCCCCTCACCCATCCAGTCTAATGCTATCAGTCCAACACAAATGTCAAGCAATACCAGAGCTATCCAGCTGTGCAGTTTTGAGCCAGATACCAGCTCAGAGGAGGAAAACGAAGATGTACATTAATCTAGTGGTCTATGAGTGGATGCATGGAGCAGAGAGCAAGTGGCTTAGTTGTACATCACAATGACAAATGTATTTTCCACTATATTTTTTTGTCTTATCCTGCAAATGATTTAAATAAAGAAATACTCAGAAATGCAATTTTGAGCTTAATTTTTTATATATGTCCTCTATCATCAGGAAAATGCCTCAAGAGCATTTTAAAAACAGGATTTTCATTGGAGTTGGTCAAAACCATGAAAAGTCTAAGATGTTCACCAGTCCTCTTAACAGCCATGCCATTGTTCAGTTGCGTGATTCATTTGCAGTATTTTTTTGCTGTGACAGCTGTTCCAGCCTGATAAAGGTCTAAGTCAGTTTACCACAGTTGGAGAAACTGAGTCAAAGAGCAGATAAGTCAGATAGTGGAGTTTAGACAGGTCATTTCATTTGTGGCGTGATGAGAGGTTGTACACAGGTTAATGACACCCTCTCATGAGAGCCCCAAACGCTGTTCATCATCATGCTGTGTTTGTCATTTTTAGTGAGAGTTTGTGTAGAAATGTTGACTGAGGTCACTCATACAAAACCCTTTTTCAACTGTAGTCAGTGTTTTTGTTTAATACACAGAAGTATAAAATAAATGAAATATACACACACACATATACAAGCATCTTAAATCTATTGTTGTATATCTGTTTGCTTAGAGAAAGGCAATTCACTTTGTTTTTTAGACTGCTTTAGTGCCTGCTTTGTTTTATTTTAAATTCTCAAAAAATGGTTTTGTTCAATTTTACTCTGTGTACATTATGTAACAGATATGTCACATTATGGCAGGACAGGGGTGTGAGTTCTGTTTTCTGCTGTGTCATGCTTAGTCATACATTCCCTGCTCTGTAAGAGTTGCAGTTCTCGCTGCACCAGAAATGTAGCAACCTCCTCTCTCTGTGATTCTTTTTAAACAGGGTTTTTACTCAAATGCCAGTATTGTATTCTTTCCTCATTCGTAACATCCTGAAGAAACCACAGGAACTAAAAACCTTTTTGTCTGCCGCAGTATAATGATAGAACACAGTATGTTCTTCACTTCATCTGTCCACGATTGCTTAATCTTTTATACCGTCTATGTCTCTGTGTGTGCCAGGGGCCGGGGCAATCCCTCTTTGCACTTTGAAGTACTGTAATAGCTTTCTGACAGTCAGTCTTGCAGATTGTAATCACAGGCCGTATCTGCTCCCTAAGCAAAGGTCCACTGGACAACATGTTATATGATTATCATAAATGTTTGAAAAGGTGTCAATATTCATTACAGTGTTACAGTGTTACAGTGTTGATTTGAAAAAAAATTGCCAGGCCAGAAAATACAATTCTTCAGACTTTTCAGCTGTTTCTGGACCTAACAAAGATAGAGAAACAATTTGCAGTTATAAATGGGAGAAAAAAAACAAAAACATTTTGCTGTAAGAGTTGAGGTGTCTCAAACCCAAATACACAGCGGGCCTAAAAACCTAACCGTATGGTCGAGAGCTGGACTGGTTCAGTGTTTATTAAGGACTTGCAAATGACCTTGTTACATTAATTCAACTTGAAAGGCAGAAACACAATTAAAAAATATTATTTATTAAAAATAAATAAATAAAAACAGTCATCAGGCCACAAGCTCGCTACTCCCCTTCTCTGATGCATCCCTTCAGACAAATAGATCCATGTACACTTCAGTTTTTCGCTTACAGCTTGGTACAGCTTAGATATTGCTTGCCATTTTTATTGCTCCGGTAATGTTAGGTTGGGGGATGTGAGGAGCTATAAGCTAACTGGAGAGAGTGTAAACAAAGGGATGATGGGAAGTCAGGGCAGGCTTACCCCTCCTCAACAGTCCCGTTCACAACTCAGAGGTGAGTTTCTAATGATCTACTACTGCCGCTTTGCAGAAACTATGTCTTCGAAAATGATACAGGTTTTTTGATTGAGTCTAAAATTGATTTGCTTGTGTCCATATGGCTTTCAATGAGCTTTTGAGAGCAAAATTAGCAGCACACACTGGGCCAGCTTTACTAGGAACAGATATTATCAAGCTGGGTCATAGATGAGCCTGATTTATGTGGTGCAGAGCGCATTTTGTTAGACTAATTAGACACAGAAATTAAATGGATAAAAAAGTCAAAAATGTGTAGCATGTGGAGTAAATACTGAGCAAGGTCATCACCAATGAAACCCAACCCTAAATGAAACCCAAACTAAAACCTACTGTAACACTAAATTAGGAAGTAAACTATGGTAACAACAGAGGAACAATCTGTCAAAGAGAAGTTAGACCGCCGAAGGGATAAGGGTAAAAATATAAATTTGGTAATCCATAAATCCTCAGTTAAGTTAATGATATGCCACAAAAACAAAATTGTAAGTATTTTGTAGCTGGTTTCTTTCAGATAGATGCTGACCTTTTCGTTGGTAATGTTTCAATTAAAAACAGAGAAAATGAGTTCAACAGTTCAAGTTTAAATTCATTTTATTTTGTTAGAATGTAATCGGCCCTGTGTTTGCTGCGAAAACTTTGCATAATTAACAGTTTGTTTATCTGTCAATTTACACGTTTGAGCTTTGAAGGGATTCAGTGTACAGCAGAGCTGAGAAAGTAGGACCTAAATGAATGCAGAGGCATGAACAACCAGGCCCTGAGGGTGCTAAAGCACATTTTGTATGTGTTAATAAAATGTGCTTATAGAAAGACCTCAAATAGCAATCTCGGTTGCCTCCTAATGGAATACAAAGGCACACAGAGACTGAAATGCAGTTTTCTGCCTCTGTACTCTTTTCTCTCTTTAGTTGAGTGTGAAGTCTGACTGTTAGAAAGCCACAGCTCTTTGTTCCTCCTTTTACAAGGTGGTTTTTCCTCTGGCTTTATAGCTGCTTGTCCCGAATGAGCTCACAGTTTTTGGTCTTTGTTTTTTTTGAAAGAAAGCATGCTTTAACAGGACTGATTATAAGTGTGTAAGAACTTTCATTAGAAGACAACAGAGGAGCCTGCTGTCCCTGTTTGTCCTAAATGAAATGAGAACAAGCTAAAAGTCCACATTTTGCAGTTGTTAGGATGGATTGTCAATGTTGGTTGCACCTGATGATCCTGATGCTTTCATCAGCAGGCGAGCCAAGTTTGTCTGAGCACACACAGGTGAGTGCAAAAAAGGGTTTCTTATGCAGCCAGGTGAACCCTCCACTGTGGGTCCTGTGCTTGAACTGGAGATCAGGAAATTGCATGAGAAGGAAGGAAATGGCTGCTAAAGCATGTTAGCTGCCTGGCACAGGCGGGCTTCTGTGGCCCAGCCCAGTGGTGCTTTGATAACCTCCTCCTGATTTCAGCTAGCCCAGGAGACAAGGTGTGTTTACCTCTCTCAGCTGCTCCACATTACCTCCAACCATTCACAACACACCCTGCTAATTGAAGCGGAGGGACAAGGCGCTGAAAGCAGCCTGTCCCCACATCGACAGGCCTCAATTTCCCTCAAATCTCCTCACAAGACCCTAAGCTGCAGATGTGTGGGTGCATACACGGCCTCGCCTTCCTCCCTCCTCACTCACTGGAGGGGGAACTGAGCATTATAGGTACACTTTGTGCATGCTTGTAATGCAATAAAGAGAAGAAGTGGGGTACGAGGTGCAGAAAGGGTTCTCTGTGGCCCTAACCCGGCTCCACAGACGACCTCTGTCCCTCTGCTTGATCACATCTTAATGAGGAGTTTGTGTCTCAGCTCTCGTTATGTCTCTCTGATGCTGAGTCCGCCTACCTTTAATAACAAAACAACAACCATTCGCCTGCACTCCTACAGATGCCCATTCAGCGTTTGAATGTGACCCTAACAAGTGCAGACAGTCAGAAAAACTGTGGCTTTAATCTGTGTATCAGCAGACAAAATTCTTTCCAAAACTCACATTCTCTAATAGAACTTAGCTGATTAAAAAAACTCACATTTATTTATATATTTGTAGTAAACATATTAATTGTTTTAATTACACAACAGTTTTGTTTACTGAAGTCTAATTTACCAGCTGTGTACATTAATTAAACCAGAAAAAGAAGAACACTACTGACATAACAAAAGATGAGGCCTCTGCAGGGCAGCAGGATTGATTCCATGCTGAGGATGTTCTGCTGTGACTAATAAATATCCTGATTATTGAACGCAACTGGAAAACTCCATATTAATTTTTACGGGACTTTTTCTTCTCTAAGAAGAAATATTTGTTAGTTGAAATGTAGCTTTGACAAGCCAAACTTTGTTTTTTTAATTCTTTTACTTCAGGCAATGTTGGCTCTAAATTAGCTTTCTGGGAAAGAAAGTCTTATTTTGTTACTTGTTCTGCATTTAGTACTTTGTGTTTCGTTCTAGGCTCACCTAGTTTCAGTTTACATGTCTTTATTAGGACTATACAATAGTTTGTTTGTTTTTTTTAAATAGTAGGCATCAACATTTATTGACTAATGGTGCCTGAACTGAAAACAGGTGCTGTTTATTGTCTGCAGTTGGGTAGGATCCAAAATGCAAGAGACTAAGCTTGGTGGCAGAAACTTAAATGTTTAACAAATACATGAACTTGAAAAAACTTATGGAGAAACAAAAGGTGAAAAAACTGATGACCTGACAAGGAGAATTGAAAACCAGACACTTCGAAACACTAAGGACAACTGAAATCAAGAAAGCTGTGAATGATTAGCAACTGTGACTGTGACTGACAGAGGGAACTCCGTAAAACAAAACATGATCAAAAATTTCACTGAAAAAACAAATTAAACTGCACAATCCTGACATCTCTTCACTATATCAAAGTGCTGTGTTTCAAACCATATTTGTGTTACCACTATGTTAAGTTTCCCTTGCAAATTATTTGCATTTGTTGCACCTCAGAGCTTAGTTTTAGTAATCACAGAGCTAAGCAGGCAAATCCTGAAGAAGCCTTCAGGATTTGCCTGCTTAGTTCTGTGATTACTAAGAGCCTGAAGAAACAGAATCATTTTTAAATGGATGCTTATACATAAAAAATGTGGCTGAATTCCCAGCAGGTCGAGTTTCCTCTGTGGATTACCTGTTTGTTTGAGCAGGAAAGCTCATCAGAACTCCAGCCTGACAGCAAGGGTGTTTAAATGACGTCTCAAAAGATGCAGGTGCTTCCCAGCATGATGGTTGGAGGACAAACACAGCTAGCCAGGTGTTCTTCTGCATGTTTTCTATTCATAGTTTTCAAAACCGCTGCCTTTAAAAAAGCAGCTCATAAAACTTCACGAGTTGTTTAACATATTTCAGCTTCCTCTGACTGATCAAACTTAGTTTAGCTTATCTTCTGTTATTAGTTCCTGCAGTGAGTTAGTGAGCTCTACAGAAACTCTCACATGAGAGGCAGTTTTGATGAAATGAACAGAAACAACACTGAAGCTCCACTGTGTGTATATTACAAGCTGTCCAGCAGCAGCTGACAGATGCTATGTGAGAAGGAGCGCAGTGAGATTGTCAGTCAGATTACAGCTTTTCCTTCAGCTGAGCAAGAAAACTGGAGAAGCCTGTCTCTGTTCAGACTTGATGTGGTACAGCTGCTTGAAATGGTCTTTCTCACTGAGTGGACAGCATAGTGTGGGTATGACGGGTGTGTACGTGTGTGTGTGCGGGAAATTCCAGGTGTGGTCAGGTGTTTCAGGTCGGCTGCACTCTTTGCTGGTCAGACATTCCTCCAGTAGTCTGGACCGGATCGAGCAGACAGATAGAAAACGCACCTTTGTTCCTCGTCATCATGTTCCGCCATGAGCCGTACATCCCACACAAGCATACACATGCACATGCCCATGCTTTCATTAGTATTATCATCATTAGTGTTATCAAATCAGCTGAGTGTAAATTGATACCAACCATTCTGCATTCACTGACTCACATCTGATGTTGTTCATTCAGTTGCAGACTCTCCCAAACATCCTCAGACCACTTTTCTTGTTTTTTTTTTGTTTTTTGTTTTTCAAGATTCATCTTTTTTTATGAACAGTCAACCAAACAACTCTGGTCTGCTGGAGCATGAGGTTCTCCTGAACTGAAGTAACTTTAATCTGAAGCCTTACTCACTTTCTGAAGACCAAAAAGCAAACGTGAACCAGAAAGAGTCAATGTATGTATGGTTTGGTTTGGTGAATGTTGGTGGAGTGAGGAGGTGCAGATGCTCAATAATCCTTTTGTTGGAGAAGAAGCAGGACCTGCCAGCTTTCCTCTTTCGTCCTTTTCTCCCCCAGTCAAAATCTGTTTGATTTCATTTCATTGTCTGTTTTGGCTGCTACCTCATCCAAATGATCAGCTGTTGTTACTGCATGAGGTGTTTTGATCTGCTGAGTTAGAAATCTATCCCAAACCAAATGAAGGTGTGCAATGTTTCAGTGTTCCTCACTCGTGTGAACCGAGTCCAAATTATTTTAGCAAGAAATGGGCTTGATCTTTTTCCTGACATCAGACTACATTTTTGCCTTCATGCTGGTTGGTGGTCAGCATTAAATGAATCGCAGTTGAGGCCTTCTTTGTCTGAAGTCTGTCTGCATGTCTCAAATTCTCTGGCTTTAACTCACAGCCAAATACTGGGACCTGTGGTAGACTCCAGATTGGTTCAGAATGTAAACCACCTCTCACTTGATGTCAATTCTGATCAATTGCAACAATAGATGGAGGAATTTTAATGATTTAGAATGGTAAGAGTGAGTGTCCTAAAGACACTCACTGATTTAATCATTTTTGATGGATTTGGAGCTGACAGGGTTGCATGGTGGAGAGTTGTCGCCTAAACACGAGAAGGTCTTGATTTGAGTCAGTTTCAGTTTTCCATTGTAGAGGTTGCTGCAGACAATATGATACAATCCCAGGGAGATGGAATGAGCTTTTGATGTCTTAGAGAAAAGTTCCCTGTTCTGTTTGTTTATACTTTCATGGTACATTGGTGTCACAGAAACTCACAGTAGCAACAAGAAAATGCTTGTCAGGGACTTTTACAGGCATGATGACAGATGTGTGAAGGATGATTCTTTAAACTGTGTGTTTTTTTTCAGCTAATGGGCTCTTCTCACATTTAGTGTTGAAGGGGGAGAGCCAGCAGTGTGACTTGCCTTTACAGTCAGACCCAAACTGCCATCCAAACATGGTGGAGAACTTCTGAAGCTCCTCCTGCCTCAACTGTGTGTTTGTATCCAGGACTTCAGAGACTCCTGATTGCCGCGGACGTTTTCCCAGCAGCACTCAGGCTCCTAAGGGACCTGGTTTATATGGCAGCATGAAAAGGGCTCCCTCAAGGGAACCGTATGCTGCCTCCACCCACTTGAAGGCCCTCCCTAAGTCAACAGCTTTTGAAGGCTATTTGACTAACACGAGTGTCTGTGCATTCACAAGTTGACACCTTTTGATTTAGAGGGCCCTGCACTGGCATACTTGCCTGAGTTGAGGAATTTAGGAGGATCTATTGGTCGGTTGTAGCAGTGTGTGTTGCTAGGTGCAGATTATGATTCGGGAAAGTAAATGAGAGGGAGTTTACCTTCTAAAACAAAGATCTGATGCTGAGGTCCGCCTTGGAAGAGATGGTGGTAAAATAAAACAAAAATGCATAAAAAAATCTAAGCAGCGTTTATCTATTTAACAGAATTTGTGAAATTATGATATCATAACAAAAATAATGTCGTTTTTAATATCATTACGAGCAACCTTAATCTGATATTGATTCAAACAAATCATATAAACTAACAACGCAGGAAAAATAGGCTTTTTTTTTCATTAGTTTCATTAGCTATACAACAGTGACAGTTATGAACATGTTAAAGTCCCACTCAGAACATCTTTTGATCTATTTTCAAAGTGTTTTAAGTGGTCTTTTAATTATGATTATGGTGCTTTTAGCCAAAAAAAAGTTGTTTTCTAGGACATAGTTTCTGCAAAGCGGCAGAAGTCCATTAGAAATTTGCCTCTGAGTTGTGGGCGGGACTGTTGACGTGGAGTAAGCCTGCCCAAACTTCCCATCATCCCTTTTTTTACACGCTCCTCTGTGAGCTTACAGCTCCTTACACCCCTTACCTGACATTACTAGAGCAACAAAAATGGCAACTTATATCTGAGCTAAACCGAGTTGTACAGTTTTGATTGATTAGACTGGTGACAGTAGAAAAACCTGTGACTGTGTGGCCTCACATTAAAAACAAACACATTTATGTCAGACTTTACAGTTACAAAAAGAGACTCAGATGCTTGTTCCTCTTTTCTTTTAAAAAGTGACTGCCATCTCTCTCTTTTTGAAGGCACAAAATGAAAATTTCCAACATTCTTACATGCGCAATATCCACAAATTTTAATTTGACTTTTTTTTAACAGTGCATATGTGGATTCACACAAACCAGCTTTATTTATTCCTCTAATTGCTCTTTTTTAAGTTTATTTATTGGAATACTGTTGGTTTGTATATATTTCCCCAAATTTCAATGTATTTTGCACAGTGAGGATGGGGATCGCTGTGGGAAATGTCCAGCTTGCCAAATTCACCTCCAAGATTTATGGGTAAAGAAAGAGATGGGCGCTCTCATAGTTGCACCTCTCCTCTGGCACATGGCACTGGCCCTGCTGAGAGCAGAGAAAAACCTTATCCATCCATCCATCCATCCATCCATCCATCCATCCATCCATCCATCCATCCATCCATCCATCCATCCATTTTCTTAACCCTCTATATCGCTTCCGGGGTCACATGGTTGCCGGAACCTGTCCCGGGTACAGTTTGGTGAAGGCGGAGTACACCCTGGACAAGTCACCAGTCTGTCCCAGGGCCACACAATCAACCCCCCACACATTCACACATGCACCTAGGGACACTTTGGAGTAACCAATCAACCTGTTTTTGGACTGTGGGAGAAAAAAAAAACCTTATGGTTTGCTTAAAACAATGATTTTGAAGTGAGTACAAGAATGTTGGTTTTAAATAAAAGTGAACAATAGAAAGCTTTATGGGTAATTCCTGACCCCAACTGGAGTGAATATTGCATTCTCTTTAAAATGAAAACATCTCTTTTTTATTGTTTGGGGTTTTCTACAGGTGCTTTAAAGTTTTTTTCTCTCTAGATTTATTGTTTCTAGTTTGTGTTGTTATTTTTCTCTGGTCTGAAGGTCTGTTCTTACGTTCCTGTTTGGAAGGGCACTCAATAAACAGAGGTGGGATATAAAAAATAAAAATGTGGGTCTTGATTCCACTTTATAATAGCTTTTTTTTAACAGATTAGTCAGACAGTTTTTCTCTTACAAAAGGGATCTTGAAATAAAAAAGGTAAAGTCCCATCAGTTGTCACACACCTAGGTGTGTGAAAGTTGTTCTCTGCACTTGACCCACCCCTGGGTGGGAGTGGTGAGCTGCAGTCACAGCTGTGTTTGGGAACCATTTGGTGATTTAAGCCCCCAATCCAGCCCCTTAATGCTGAGTGTTAAGCAGGAAGGCATTGGGTCCCACTTTTAGACTCTTTGGTATGACGTTGCCTCAATTTGAACTCATTACCTTCCAATCTCAGGAGAGACACTCTACCTCAAGACCACTGAACTGGTAATAACATTAGCTGACTATAAACCTGCGTCTGCCTGCTGATGGCCATGTTCAAGGTTTGCTTCAAAAAAGATAGGAGGCTTGGAGATAAGATGTGTGCAACCCAAAGATTCCCAAAGTGTCTAATTGTTAGATCTAAAGGACTTGTTATCTTAAAATCTAAAACCAACGGAGAAAAATGAGACTGGAGACTGGAAATAGTTTTTACGGTCGACCGGGAGAGAGAGAGAGAGGAAACTTCCTTGGGGTCATCTGTCTCAATCTCAACTCGCCCCTCCTCGATCGGACCCTTTTATTGTGCACGCTGTTGCTAGGCAGATTTGGCAGTCATACGTCACAAGGTATATACGTAGAAAGTGAAATACGACACCCTTATGGGTCAGTCATGTTTTAAGCACACAAACACATAAGTATAAAGAAGGACTTTATCTCACACTAATTATACACAGTGGAGTTTTCTCTAAAGAGTGCAGATCAGGATGAAGACAGCTCCCTGGGATTCAGCTCAGTGTGCCAGGTGGATACACACAAATTGCTTCCCTTTGTCATGCACAATAATGCACGTGCATTCATACAAACAGAATGCCCATTAAAACTTTACTTTAAAACATATTGCAGTAATGTCTTTAATCCTCAACACAAAACTGAACTAATAAATAAATCTCCCATTCTCTGTACTTAACACCTTTAGCTTTTGTTGTCAGGAAGATTGAATCTTTTTTACATTATTGCACCTTTTCAAGTACAAATATTCCCATTCTTAGCTGACAGCTTTTAGCTGCCTGGAGCTCTGCTACTTACAGTGTGTGCCACTTGGGTTATTTTTGTGACATGCTTTCAGGCATTTATCCCAGTAATCCGTGTCTGAACTTTTTAAAATTTGCAGACTGATGTTGTCATTGTGTATGCGCCTAGCAATGACAAGGATTTGAAAAATGATAACAGCTGAATGGATAGGAGATGAGTAGTCTTGCTACTTGATATGTTGTGTTGTGTTAGGCTGGAACATAATTTTGTGTTGTCATCCGAGGTTTTACAAATCTCAGGGAAACCACATAGCTCTTGTAATTAATTAACAGAGGCTGTGGTGCTGGGGTGGAGTGGCAGACCACTCCTTGAACGATTGTATGTTTGGTTCTTGGCCTTCCTGCTCAGATATCGAAGTGTCCTAGTACTTAGCTGCCTTACATGGAAGTTCTGCCACTATCAGTGTGTGTCTGTATGTGTGTTTGTGAGTGATTGAGACTTTCCACTGTAAAGTGCTTGTAAGGTGTAACATAGGGACAAAAGCACTATGTCAGCACACGTTATTTGCTAGCCCTGCAGCTTTGGAAAACGAGAAACGTTTTTGTATCAGATTAACAACCTTAATATGCTTTTTATGATATTAGATTATATTCATAAATTTCTCCCCTTTGCAATCTTGTCATCACTAGGCCAACAGGACAAATGTTTATAATCTTATGATTTGCTTCACATTTATTTTCAACAGAAACTTTTTTTTTTAGACAGAAATTAAAACAAGTCCTGTTACAGATTGGCAACCCTTCTAAAATATACCCTGTCTTCACCCAGCAGTAGGTGGGACAAGATCCAGCAGCCCCGTGACCCTGAAGATGAATTCATTTATTAATTTGAACAATAAATTCATGGATTTTTTTACAGATGGATACATTGCCAGTTTTCAAAATAAATATTTGTTTTAGAGAATTAAATCTACAGCTTCTATTCTTTTCATGGTTAAAGTGATTCAAAAAGCTGCATTATTCAGGCAGCAGCTAAACTGCATGCAGAACAAATACTGTCTGGACATTTGCTAGTTTTTTTACTCCCAGAATGCACTTCCGTCACACACTAAATGGCATCAAACAGTTTTTTTTTCCCTGTGGTCTGGCATGAATTGGGTCCTGGAAAACCTGCTGTTTCTTTCGATTTGTGTTGACTCTGAGACTGTTCCTGTCAACACGTGGTTTCATTTGGGGTCAATAACAATGATTTCCTTAGATTTCCAAAAAATGTTTTTTTCCAAATAACAACAGACTTTTTGTAACTCCAGCCCACACAGTCTCCTGTTTGTAAGGAGTAAGCAAAAATCTAATTCATGTGCTATTATGATGCTAGCTTCTGGTAAGAATACATTGTAGGTATGGTGTTGAGATATCTCATGTACAGTGAAGTGATTTCTTCATGAAAGTTATGAATGTAATGTGTTTAACAATGAACAGGTGGCGGCCAAAGCAGCCTGCTCCAGTTATTTAGAGGAGCATTTGTTGGGCTATCTTTGAACAAGAATCTTTTCATTTCTGAGTTTGAAATCTATTTTGAATTTAAATCATTTACTCTATTTAGTAGTTTAATACCTTGGATCTAGCTTTGTCAACAGTTGCTTACATGCTGTATGCATGAGTGCCTGCAATTCACACTTCCTCCTGTTGTCTGTATAAGTTTGGGGAAGTCAGTGACAGTATGATGGGGTGGTTGATTCTTTTGGCCGTTGGCTCCTTGTGCCAAATGACCTTTTCTCCATCCTGGGAGGTGGATCCCAGAGTCATTTGACCATGCTATGAACCTGGAATCACAGTACACTTAAGCTGGGGTATTGTCTGTGTTGGGCTGGTGATTGGCCTTGCCTTTGTGTGTTAGACCACACTACATTCTCCATTGTTCCTTGGTGACTGGAGCCCGGTCTCTTCTGGCTCATCATATTCTTTTTCTTCTGTCAGGGACCTTCTCTCAAATGGAGAGGTTGCTCCTGCCCAATGCTCAGGATTTCAAGGAGGTGGCAGGCCCCTTGTCTTAAGTGTAGCTTCTGGTTGGGTCAGGGAAAAAAGTTCCCTCTGAAGTTCCCTCATATTTCCGATTAGTGAACACTTTTTTTCTCACACTCACCTGCTAACAGAACATAAAGCTACAATAGTTTTGCTGTGCTTCATCTTTCTTTATTCGTTCTTCACTAATCCAACAAACTTTTGGAAAACATAGTTTGAAATGATGTGTCATACATTCCCAACATCTAATATTTAAAAACTTTTATTTCTTTACCTAAACTGAAGTGTTACCAACCATGTTTCAGGGTCTTTGACTTAAAAATACTACTCTTTTGTCTCTTTTACTATTAACTTTTTAATTATTGTCCATCTTCTTCGGTTTTTGACCCTTTTTGATCCTGTTATTTCATCTACCATTCCAATAGAATATACATTTTCTTAGACTTTGTTTTAGAGCATCTTTGATGGTGCAATGACTTGCTGCAGAGAGGAGATGTTGCAATGAACATCCACCATAAGGAAAAAAAAACATGTTTTTTGTCACTGTCTTTATCTGCATGCATGAGGATCTTCATGTGGATTCATTAAAGCTTCACTTAAATTCATTCTACAATTATAAGGTTTGCGTGAGCCTTTGTGCATTTAGGAAAGCTGCACCAGAGATGGAGAAACGGAGGCGAATGACTCAGACTTTCCTCATGCTGTCTGCCAAAGTCTCCCCAAATTAGTGCACTTCCTGTGATAGCAAATTTCTAACTCCATTTGTGTTGACTCTCAATCTCAGTCTCAATATTTACCTGTCTCCATTTTTTTCTGTCTAATTGGGCTAACTTTCCTGCCTGGGACACATTTCCTGTTTAAGGTTTGACGTGGAGGTGATTTGACGTGAGCCTTGAGTGTATTTTCCTCTAAGACATCTTCATGATTTTCCTTTGTTTTTAAACACGATTCGGTTTCACTGATTGTCCTCAATAACGCCTCACCATGTGAAGAGCACATGGTGAGCAAGCTGAACACGTGGCAGGAACAGCAGGGCTGGTTTTTCAGTGTTTATGGGCTGAACCTTAGCGCTCTGCTCCTCAGTGTTTGGTCAGCTGCTGCATGAGCGCTGAGCTCACCAAAGAAATGAAAGCATTTGTTTTGGCGATTTTTAGGTAAATGCATGTAGATGGGGAAAATTGTATTTTTCTCAAAGTAAATAATTTTTTTTATAATAGACAAAACAAGTTAATTGACTAGGTTGTATTGTGTAGAACCTCAGTTTCTCTTTTGAAACCAGAGCTTCCCCTATCCCACAATGCATTCAACACAGCAGGGCAGTGTTGCCAAAAACGTCTCTGCCAGGCTGCGTCTGAGTGCCAAGCATTTGAGCCCTGTTTCTGTTAGTAGCCTGTTGGCCTTTGTCTGGCTGATCTAAAACTCTGGCTGAAACATGCTCCACAGGGAAAGGCGCTTCTATCACACTGGGCTCAGGTCTCTCTCTGATGTGGTCACTTTTTTTGGAGCTACAGTGGTTTAAGGTTTAGAAAACGCACAGGATGAGAGGTTGAATTAGAGGGTGTCCAGCTTTTTTGTACAGGAATGCTCCAGAAAGAAGCTTTTTTGTTTGGTGTGGATGTACCACTGACTCCTCATGTCCTGTTTCATTTGGTGATCTTACAAACTGAAGGGGTCATGGCTTTGCTAGGAGTTCCATCATTCTAAAGCTTCCTCAGGAAGTTTAAAAGATTGTTGGAATTGAACAGACTGGTTAAAGTTCTTTGGTTGCACAGTAAAAGAGAGGTTCAGTTATATTGCAAAAACACAAGACAAGTAAGGGAAGGCATGTAAGGTGGAATCTATTTTTCTTACGGTACTGAGTTTAGTGTTTATGAACATGGTTGTAGTCCTGTTTCATTGTGAGTCTTTACTGTGCTTTACACTTGTCTGTCTTTCCATCCATCCTCTATTTCCGCTTTGTCCGGTGCAGGATGGAGTGATGATCCTACTTGTTCTGTGGCAAATAGCTGAGGCAGTAAACTTTAAACATTCAAAGCAGTGTCAACTTTGTCAGTCACAAAATATCCTTTTTTTTTGCCTCTTCTTTCTTTGGCGACTTGTTTTACAATTCATGATTTTTCCAATAACTTTCAAAGCTCTTAAAGGTTTGGTTCTATTTTTATCCAAACTGCTGCACCCACATTTTTCAGAAAATTTAAGGTTTTCTGCTCAGCTTCTTCTGAGTGTTCCAAACTCGACCGAAATCAGCAGCAGCAACTCCTAAATTATGGAGTGGTCTCCCTCCACATTTCAGCTGCTCCAAATCTTTTCACCTGTAACTCACTTTTTTGCACTGGGTTTGGAACACATTTTAGCACAAAATTGATCCCAACTAATTCAGCTATTTATTCCATGACTGTTTTTTATTTACGAATGTTTGTTAGCAACATGAGAAGCTTTGAATTTGTTTTTATTGTGTGACAACATGGAGGTGTGGCTTTGAGCGTGAGAAAATGTTAGCTGAGTCTCAGTGTGTGAGAGCTGGCACATGGTTCATCTCATTTCTGCTAATCTAGTTTTGGATTTTAGTAATTTTTCCTTAACAGAGTTCTACAGGAACTTTTTAGAGGCTGCTAAAATATTCCTTCTTTTTTGTGCACCTAAAACTGAATTAAATTCTGAGTGATCTATTTAGGTTTGTGGAACTTTATCCATCTAATTTTAAAGTTTTTTTCCAGACTATAAATTGCACCCAGATGCTGATTTAAACAGATTTAAGAGTTGATCAGTGTGGCTTTGCAGCTTTGAGTTCAGCAGTTTTCTTTAGGGGTCCATGACACTTTTAAGCGTCTCCAGAGCTCATGTTTGAATAAGCCTGAGTGACCTTTTGAACTGCTTGGCCTTTAAATGTCAGCCTGTGACTTGGGCTGACACTTAAAAAAAGAAAAGACGTGATTTATCACTGCATGAAATACAGTTAAATATGTGCACCATGTTGGTGGGCAAGTAAAAGTTTTGAGTTTCCTCCCTGTAAGACGAAGCACTCTCCGTTGGTGGCATAAGTGGAATTCTATAAAGACATAAATGGCCTTCTTAGATGCCAGACTGAGCTCTGTGTGGTTGTGGCTGAGGCAAATTAAAAGGTTGAGGTAACACAATGTTTAAGTTTCTTAATTGCCAAACTGAAAAGTCACCTCAAGGTTACACTTTGAACTGCATGGGAAGAACAGAAAGACATTTTATCAGTTTGAAGTAGCCTGTACTTTCATGTTTGCTCTCTGGCCATCTGGTGTGCTAATTAGCAGTTTCCTGTCGTGAGGTGGGCACGGCAGCTGTCCGAGGCTTTGGATTGGCACTGCCCAGTGGACAGATTACAGGTTCAGACTGGTGGATTGCCCTCCGGTTCGCAAACATCCAGTCCTTACGTGTGCTGTGCACAGGGTACAAGCAGCTTAGATGTGGCCAGAGACACGTGGAAGCTTTTGATGACTTTTTCCATGCAGCCCAGTTTAAGATTTCTATTGGAGAGGGGTAGGCATTGCAGGAGTCAGACATTCAAAACCTGCATTTAGACAAACAGACAGGACTGCTTCATGTGTTTACATGAGTGTGCACATCATGTAAATTTAGGTTAAGTAACAAACGACCTTAAAGAGCCACTCCAATAAAGATGGTGTTTTTAACATGTTTTTGTGGCATTTCTTGATGATGGAGTACATATATTAAAAAAAAAATAGCTTAAAACTATTTTTTTCGGAATATTTCTTTATTCAGCAGGTTGTGAATCAGGGGCAAACAAAAAATGCCATCAGAAAAAATAGCATTTTTGTTCCATTGAAACTACACTGGACGGGCCACAGGTTTGCTGCCCTGCTGTATGCTAATGCATCCCTTTGTAGACGAATAGATCCAAATACATTTTAGTTTTTCTCATCCGACTGGAAGCTGGCTCAACACTGTATGCCTGGATTGCTACAATATTGCTTGCCATTTTGTTGCACCATTAATGTTAAATCAAGGGTGTGAGGGGCTGTGACCTAGCAGGAGAGAGGGTCAATGGAAAGCTCTCAGTAACACCGAGGGGAAGGGGGGGCGGGCTTGCTCTGCACCAATAGTCCCACCCACAACTCAGAGGTGAATTTCTATTGAACTCCTGCCGCTCTGCAGAAACTCTGTCCTAGAACATGACACAGCTTTTTTTGTTTTGGCTAAAAATAACATAATCATAATTAGAAGACCACTGAGAAGATTTAAAAAAAAAGATCAAAAGAAGGTTGGATCGAGACTTTAATGAAATATTCCAACATTAAAGTTGAACTGAGGTTTTTTTTTCTTAATCCACACAAATTGTTGCATTCCCTTATTTCAGCATTTTGTGCAGGTGTAATATTTTAGTTTATTGAGGTTCAGTTAACAAGTTAAGTGAAAAAAGTAGACCTCTTTTTCCAGAACCGTTTTTTTGTACATTTATTTAGTTTTTGCCAGTTCTGAAAAAACATCAACACAAAGTGAACATTTGTGGTCGGTCTGAGTTGCTTTCTTACATTTTAGGGATTTAGAAACAGAAAAGAGTTTTTGAGAAACTTCGTTTGGGTGCATTATTTTTAAATCCAAGGTATCCAATTAGCATTTGCAAAGTACTGGTTGGGTCATTGTGGGTGGGCATTTTAACAAACTTAAGAAATCAAGTTTAAAAACATTTTTTTTTATTGATCATAGATAAAGTATAGACTTTATATCTGATGCCAAACATTTTTTTTTCCAGTGTTGCATCACTCCTTATAAATAATGCCTGCTTGTTTAAAGAAATGTGTTTTAAAAGTGCCAGAGATGACAAAAGTAGATACATTGGGACCGAATCACTTTGTAATTTGAAATAGTTGGTTAATTAAAGTAGAAGCAAAGATATTTTGAGCTGCTTCCAGGTGCAGGATCTCCAGCTAGAAGGGAAAATCGACTGTGAAAAGCCTGAGAGCACTCGAACTCTGGGAAAGTGAAAAGTAAACACAAAGTCGCATGCTCTAATTATAGCAGTGCTTGTGTGTAAATCTTTTCATCAAATCTGTGCAATGAGAGGACCATTTATCCCAGAGGAAGTGTAAGTCAACATGGATAAAGGTTCTCTGCATCAGAAAGGTTTCAGGCTGGTGTGTGAGTTTATTTTACGTCAGAATGTGAGGACATAAGAAGAAGCATTGTTCTTCTTCAAGGATATGTACAGTGAAAAGGGCTACAGTTAGTGAATTCATCTCAGTTAATGAAAGAGCATCGCAGGACTGACTGATTTAGGCCCTGCGCTTGCTTTGAGTATTTTAAGACTCTTTTCTTCCACGCATTGTTCATGGTCAAGCAGACTGGGCCAACAGCTGCTGCAAACACGACTGATGTGAAATGCAAAGCCAAAAAAAAGTATTTCTGATCATTTCAGAAGGCTGTAATTCAGAGCTACTTTTGTCTGGTTGAGGTCTGTTAAGTACAGACTGCAGAGTGCATCATTTATGAAGGACAGTTGGAGTTTTCTCGTGTAATAGATGACCCGTTTGAAAAAGACTGGTTCTGAAAATGGGCACCTACATGTTAGCTTTGGTAATCGCCTGAAGTCATTCCCCATAGCTTGTTCTGCAAACTGTAAAAACACATTTCATTTTTAAGGTCTTTCAGAGGTTCTGCCAAAAGGGAAATGGCACCATTTGAAAGTTTCTCTCATTCTTTCCCCTCAAAATCTACTTAGATCCAATCTAAGATCAACACTTTGAAGCCATCTCACTTTACTCTTTCACTGTTTATTGTTATGTAAGGCTAATAAAATTTGCATTCGTCTGTGGTTTGCACTCTTTCATTTCCTGTCAACATTAGAACTTTGTTTTCTGCATGTGTGTTTTCTGCTTCTTGCCCTGCTTCTTACAGCATTCTAGCAGGTTTCATGAGGCCGCCAAGTTCTACTGCTTAACTCTTACGAACCAATTTAGCTAAACTCCTACTATGGAATATGTTCCGTCTGTCTTCCTCTTTCTCTGATTACATAGAGATTACCACAAAAGAATCCTTATTACAAACTCAAAACTGACAAGTTACTCATAAAGTGGTTTTTACTCCAATTTTGGGTTTAAACTCCAAGCAACACTTTGGATTATGTAATCTCAAAGTTCAGGCACAAAAGTAAGATTATTGTTGAGTATTTGTGTGGAAAAATCTTGTTGGAAAGTGTTTTTGGATAATTCTGGGATGCTGCCATGCTTCTTGTCCCAGACTGATGGTGTTTTGTGTGTCTGCTTGAAGGGCATGGCTTTCTCCATGGAGGAGCGTCTCCAGCTGGGGATCCACGGCCTGCTGCCTCCCTGCTATATTAGCCAGGATGTCCAGCTTCTGCGAGTGCTCAAGAACTACAACATGAAGAAAGATGACCTGGATAGGTAAGACCCCCATCCAGACAGAGACTAAAGTCTTGTCACTGTTTGAATTTCCTCACTTCTATCAGGTTTTGTATTATCTGAACGTCAGAACCTGTGTGCTAAGATCACATCTGGAACACAGAATCCAGATTAGTTATCACCCTCAGAGATCTGCATTCATTCACACACTCATTCATTGACTTAAAAAATCTTCCATCCACTTTTTCGTGCTGTTACTACATTTCCTTCATCTCTTTTCCTGTTTATTTATCATCTTTAGTGACCATCACATTGTTAATTTTCTGTAAACAACCTGTCGCTGAAGGTTCTTTGATCGGCTTAAAGTACCACTGCTATCATCTTTTAATTACTTTAAAAGCACTGCCAGTGGTCTTGTAATTATGATTTTGCTGTTTTTTTTCTGGATATACTTTTAGTAGTTCAGTAGGAATCCATCTTTGAGTTGTTGGAGCAGATATAGCCTTCCCCCACTTTCCGTCATCTGTTTACTCTCTCTCCCACTAGCTTACAGCCCCTCACAACCCCAACCTAACATTATTGGTGCAATAAAAATGCCGAGCAACATTGGAGCTATCCAGCCGCACAGTTCTGATCCAGATTCCAGCTCAGACAAAGACGTACATGGATCTAGAGCAGGAAGCTTGTGGTCTGCCATTGTAGATTCTATGTCACGCCGACAAGCTTTTTCCAACAAGTTTTTTTGTCTGCTCCTGATTATCAATGATTTGAATAAAAGACTCACAAATGGTTTTAATTTAAATGATTTTTTTACATATGTCCTCCATCATCAGAACACCCATATAACACTATTTTCATAGGAGTGGTACTTGTCCAGTTGTCTGTTAGCAGTTATCTCCCAGTTCCAGCTGCTGTCACTCCTAATGTGATAGAAAAAGGCTTTATTTAAGTTACTCACTCTATTGAAAACTTTAGCAAAGAGTCTATTTCAACATCTAAAAGGAGTGACTGCCATTCCCATGCCCCATGTCAGTGTCACTGACAAGCTGTCTGTAAGACTCGAGTGTTTTGCAACTTCAGGCAGTTTGGTTTTCTCTGCTCATGCCTGCTCTGTTTACACACAGTCTGCTCTGCAGCTCTCAGTCCTTCTTTGGTCCTAAAGCCTGCATGCTGGTTTTTACTTTGCACAACCCCTGCAGAAAACTGGTAGACTGTCAGGGTTGACGTGCAAACACAGAAGCAGACGGTATTAATAAATGAAAAGTCTTTAATTAATTGAATCAGTACTCGAAATCAGACCACAAATCCATGAAGGTACAAAAACCACCCAACAACCAGTGCAGGGGAGACGAAGACTTATAACCAGGAGGAGGGGATGAGGTAAGTGAAAACAGGTGTGCCAATTAAGGAGGGAGAGAAAACACACTAGGAGGGCAGTCTCAAGAGACCTGAAAAAAACAGAGGAGAAACACAGGAAGTACAACCAACAACAAAATAAAACAGGAAGTGGACACCAAACACAAAACCAAAAAATATGTCCTGGGTCCATAACCCCACATAGACACTTTTTACTTGAATTAAATGTTTTTCTCTTGTTTTGTTTTGGTTTGGAGAAGCTACAAATAATATTTCTAAATGTTCTTAGCATGTTCTTAAACAATCTGGGTAGGTTTTTTTGTTTTATAACTTTTAAAATAGTAAGGGTGGATTCAAATCAGAAAAGCCAGTAAGAGTTGATAAAGTTTGATAAGTTTCGCTCTGTCCGCAGTTAAATCTGCTGCTCTTCGCCCAAAATGAGCACAGACTGCAACAAAGCAGCTTGAAAAAGAAGAAACTCAACTTGCAAACGATGCTTGTCATTTGAATTTCCATATTTGTAGAGGTGCCCGCACCTCTTATTGACTCCATATTTGGCTGAGAAACATTTTTGAGGAAGATTTCCGAGTTAAACTGTGGTTCAGAACAAATAAGTCGGTGTGAAAAAGGCTGAAATTATATTTGATGTGAAACTTGTTAAGTAGACAGTAAGTCAAATGCATTTATGATCACTGTCACAGTAACAGCAAAGCCCTTCTTCTTGCATCTTGCACGTGGCTGTTGCATGCAGCAGCACATGCAACACTTTTAATGCTTGTCTTTGCTCTGTGCAGGGATACATTTCAAAGGGCTATTTTGCATTAAGTTTTTTTTTATTTGTTACTTTATTTTTTTTGCTTTCAAGCGTTTTTTTCAGGATCCATATAATATAGCTACATACCGGTATCCTCTTTTATGTCTGGACTGTTAAACTGAGCCTTTCAGCCCTTTTTGATGTAGAGTGCGGCACAAAACTTTTAGATAAATAGTCAATTTAGCAGTTTTTAGTTCACCATTAGTTGTTCCGAAAACCTTCAACTTTAAAGGACATCGTGCTGTCTTCTGTCACCTCCAGATACGTGTTCCTGATGGGGTTACAGGACCGCAACGAGAAGCTTTTCTACCGCTTGATCACCTCAGATGTTGAAAGGTTTATGCCGGTCATTTACACCCCCACTGTTGGCCTGGCCTGCCAACAATATGGCCTCATATTTAGAAGACCGAGGTAAGTCCAACAAAAGTTTCTTTATTGTTTAAACTATTAGACACCTCTGGGAAAATTAGCACCACCAATTATCCCCCTGCAGCAATTTAAAAAAGAAAAGCGTTCCCTGCCACAACCACTGACACAAGTTGGCCCACAGTCATCAAATGTTATAGGTTTGTTTTCTTACTTTTGTAGCATTTTCTTCTGTTGCCCCATACAGTCGCTTCACAAAGAAATCCCTTAGAGAGCAGACCATTTATAATGAGATGCTGTCAGTAACACCACACCACAATGCTGTGAACTATACAAATCTTTACAGCTGCTGGAAAATTCAAGTTTTGAGTGGAACAGAGATGAAAAATAACATGAAACAAGGAGGAAAGACAAATGGAGGCTTCCAAAATGAAAGCTAATGTCATATTTAAAACCATACTCTTCCCAAATATTACAAATAAAGAAAAAATAAAATAACTTTTATATAATGTTTAAAGTTCCCCTGCAATCATCTGATCTATTTTCAAAGCATTTTCAGTGATTTTTTAAAAATCATGATTATGTCATTTTTAGCTAAAATAATAATTTTAAAAAAAGTTTTGTTTTCTAGTTTCTGCAGATTGGCAGTAACTCACTAGAAATACACCTGAGTTGTGGGCGGGACTGTTGGAATGGAGTAAGCCTTCCTCGATGTCCCATCATCCTCTTGTTTACACTTAGTTCCGCTGGCTTACAACTCCAGCCTATTTACTGGTGCAACATAAATGGTGAGCAATATTGAAGCCATCCAGTTTTGAGCCACATACCACCTCAGATGAGGAAAACAAAGATGTACATGATCTAGTCGTCTACAAGGGGATACATCAGAATAGAGTGGAGCAGAGAGCTTGTGGCCTGCAGTTGTAGGTTTTATTTTTTATGTATACATTTTTTCCAATAGCTTTTTTTCTGATGCTTATTCACAATCTTTTGAATATAGAAATATGACGTTTTAAGCCTGATTTTCTTCATATATGTCCTACATCATCAAAAAAAAGTCACAAGAACATGTTAAAAACATGATTTTCATTGGAGTGGGTCTTTAAATATGCAAAAGTTCGAGTTTCTCCATAGCAAACTAGACATAAAATCTATTTGATTTAATAACAAATTGCTGAAGTATATCAAGGCAAACCAGATGATGGAGCAACCAAGGCTGAGAGAAAGATTTGTAATATTTTTAACACAAACTACCGCTGCAGGTGGGAAAAGTCATCAACAAAAGAACTCAAAAAACACCACAACTAGTGCAGAGAAGCGATTGCCACAGCTAAACTGAATAGTCACTTCAACACTGAGAACTAAAAGAGAAAAACTTTAAAAGAGCTCAAATAAATTGACTTAAAGTTCAGGCTGTAGAGAGAACGAAACAGAATGGAAACTGATGGACTGTGTCACAAATGGGAGCAAAAAAAGAAAAGGTCCTAAAAGCAGATATCTATTCAACTAACAGATGGTAACGCAGTATATGTGTGCAGTTTAACATTTAAAACACATGCATTTAAAGCACTGTACAAGATGAGCCTGCAGGGCTCTTGCAGCAAACTGCTGCTTTTGAGTGACATGCGTTCTTTGAACCTGGACCTGATGTTGTTATTGTCTGCAGTGTAAAATTTCTTGAAACGGTTTTGCCATGAGAGGTGGGGTGTTCATTAGTATTTCAGGTATGTAATTCAGTTAGATTGAACTGTTTTGCTTAATCAAGACCTTAGCAAAATAACAGGGTGATGTGTCTGCTGTCACTGTGACAAAGTGAAGAAGCAGGGAAGTGTTGAAGGACGTGTATGGTGTTTTTTAAACTGGTTCTTTGATCTTCAAAAATCTGAATGAAACTTTTGATTAGACAACACATGCAAACTGCAGAAAGCAGTTCAAGTCAGCACAAGGCTCACTTAAAATGGATCTGGCTCCACTCCTAACTGACAGGCGTTCGCTGGTTTCCTCCCTTCCTTCACTGTAAACACACTTTCACTGTCTCACTCTCACACACACAACTCTATTGTGGTGTCTGTTTTCCCTCAGGTTCATCAGGTCCAAATCTTTCTCTTTCTGACAGTGAAACCTCCCCAAGCTGCTGCTAATAGATGGAGGCGATAGTGCTTTCATTCCTCCTGCAGCTTTCAGGTCTGCATGCTGTTTTACTTGGACTGTCCTTCTTCCCTTTGTCCTCATTCAGGTGGTGTAAAGCGTAGGAGGGAAAAGACCACCGCAACATGATTACAACACTTACTTCCTGCTATTGCAACAACTTATTTTTTAACAAAAATGTTAACTGTAATTCACCTATTTTTAACCCTATTATCATTTCTATTGCATAGCTAATATTTTCAAAGATTTGAAAACAAAAGTTGACAACTAACGTTGATTTAACTGCCAACCTGCTTTAGAAAATGTGTTATGATGTTTTTTTTTAGGATTTTCTTGTAATGTAAAAGTTTCCAAAGTGAATCCAAATTGTTTACGTCAAAAGAAATGCTTGCAAATAAACGTTTTTTTTTTGTAATTAATACAGTTATGCAACATCTTATGTACTTCCCAAGTTTAATGGAAAATATTTGCCCTTTTTCCTTCACTGAACTTGCAGAAGAAGTCATTCTGCAGTGTGTAAAAGTGAAGAAGGCAACGTTTTGCTTTCAAAGCTCAAAGCTCATGGTAGATGTTTAGCCAAGATTGAGGGTCAGACTGTACTAATAGTAAAGCTGAGCATCGCCGTCTAATATGGCATTTCAGGCCCAAATCATGAATTAGAAATCCTTCTGTCCATTCTTTTTCTTAACCCGCTGGATTTCTTTTGGGTTCATGGGGTTGCCAGACTCTAACATGGCTACTGAAGTTGAAGGCAGGGTACACCCCGAACAGTTTGCAAATATGCAATAGCAGAGCTTACTTTCACTGTGTCAGGAATCAGTGCTGTCTCCCCCTCTGGTCACTGGAGGAAACCGTCTCCAGAATACTGACTGCACTCAAACTCCCGTCAACCCCAGCACGCAATGTCTGGATGCCTCCCGACTCTCATCTAATCAGCCACAGGACACTTAAGAACAGCTCAGATCCATGCTTAGTGTGAAGTATTGTGTGTGCCTTTTAGCCTGCATACCAACTATTATTGTTGGATTTGATCCTCTGTGTACCTGACCCCGCTTTGTCTCTCACTTGGCTTCTTTCACGCCTGCCCTGACCCTTGACTGGACTCTGATCCTGATTTAGTTTTGTGGACTTTCAGTCTGAGCTTATGCTCCTGTCTGAACCAATAAGCCTGCTGCATTTGGAACCAGCCTTCTGCCCGTTTTGTGACACACTGTTATTCAACTGAAAAAAAGATATTTATCACACAGAACTCACAGGGGATCAAAACTCCCCATTCCTGAACAGGCCTGAATGTTTCCATATAAATCTTCTCTTATCTCGAGCCTCAGATTCTTTTGGCTCATTGTGTTCCGTTGCTTAATCCTAACACAAAAAAGCTTCAGATCCGTGTTGTTAAGCTTTCTGTAATAACAGACAGTGTTGTAGAGCAACTGTTAACCCTATTAACATGACACAGAGGGGTCTCAATGTTTTACCACTTCTAATGCTAACTGGAATGAAGAAAATTTTTTAATTTAATGTTGCTGCAGTTTGTTCAGTCTAAAATATCCAACTAACAACTTTGTCTTTATTTATAAAAAATGTCTTCAGCTATGAAGATGTACTCAAGATTTGAAATACAAAATGGTCACTCACTAAAGGTGTTTAGTCCTGAAACAGTCACTATTTCAGTATTAAATAAAGCTCCAATTCATGTTTTGTATTATTATACAACAGCTTACTGTATTAGTTTGACTCTAACCTGTGTTTGGGTCTTTCATCATAACCCATGTTTGAAAATCAAAGTATATTTGACTTTGTCTTCCCACACAGTTTGATGCAACTGAAGTTTAAAATACAGTTTTGTTTCTATTTGTCTTCTTTACCTGTGGGTCACTCTCTATAAATTCCCTTAATTATGCCACTTCATGTGAGTGCATATGTGCCTGTGGACCACCAAGCATCAGATCAGGTCTCACATCAATGCCTCCAGGATATAAAGGCTTACTGTGTGGATATATCAGCCTTTCCTTGTCTTGCCTGACTATAAGAGCTAATCTGCATCTTGGAGACTAAACAGTCCTACGTCAGCTTCTGCACCAGAAGCCAAAGGCCAAGTGCCATTAAGTGTCAAAATACAGTGAATCCACTGATCTGCAGATCAAGAGAAAGGCAGCAAGGCAAAGCTGGAGAAAGGAGCACATTCATAATAGGTAGATTAGAGCTTAGTTGAGTTAGTTTGTTTGCCTGTCATAAGAGGAGAGCTGTCTGTAGAGAAGATGTGTCAAAGTTTGTGTTTGTTTTCATTGTTTGGATAAGCAAAGGAAAGTAGATGGACATGTGAAAATTGGTAAAGTTCATAAACTGTATCACTTTTAGTTATGAAACAATAAATTATTGAAAGTGATCCGGTCTAGTTGGGGGTTTGAGTGACCCTCTGTGGCCACTTGCTTAACATAGCAGAACTTTAAAAAAAAAAAAAAACTAATAATACTTCCTTTTAGAGTAAAAGACTTCTTGTTCAAAGACCTCTTGAGGTAAGTGACATGAGCCAATCCATCTTGCTGATGGAGATTAATGTTCATGAGTTGCTCATTAGTGGATTCTTGGTTGAGGGTCAACTAGCTACCTTAGCTGTCTGTCAGATCCTAATAAGACACATACATTCTTAAACTCCATGGGGATGATTAAGCACAAGGATATGTGGCGTCTGTCTTCTTGTGGAAGGGATACATTTACACCTTTTAAAGAGCAGGAAGGTTTTCAGTGACAGCTGTCATGTTCTAGGATCTAAACTGAGATTTGTGTAAGAATATATGTCTGATTTGCAGAATTATTGTTCTTTTAAATAAAGTTCATGAGCTTAAAGGATAAGGTAAAGATAAGGTAAAGAATTGCTTAAGCTCGGAGGGTTCTATTTTTTTTCTTTTCTATAAGGCCAACAGGTTCTATCTCTATATCTATTTTGAGTTTTATTCATGTGTTATTTTATGTTTCATTATGTTGGGTGTGGGAGTCCAGGAGGGTTGACGGCTTTCTGTGGATTTTATAATTTCATTTTTAATTGTTTTAAGCCTGTAAAGCACTTTGCTTAACTTTTGTACGAAAAGTGATGTATAAATAAAGTTTGATTTGAGCAGTGTTGTACTGTGGAAGATATTGGGGTGTGTGCAAACATAATTTGGACATATTTACAGAATAAGTGGATCAGTTTTATGAAGACAAAGTGATACAGCTGAGGGAGCATTATCTTCTTTTAATGGACATACTTCCTGTAATTACTTTGATGAATTCAGGGATTCCTGTGAAACTCCACTTCCTTTTCATTAAGATGAGAAGCCACAAACAGTATAAGAGGAAAGATGTTTGGAGCTCTGTGTGCTGCCTTCTAACATAGCAGGGACATAATGTTGAAATGCTGTTTGAGTACAGAGTGGTAGGAGAGAAAAAAACATACAGGTTTTTAGGGGTTTTAGTTTCAGTTTTGTGGATGTGCTTCAAGTGTTATAGTCTGATCAAATTTAACTGCAAACTCAAGTTTTACTGACATTTTCTCGAGAAAACAAAAACCACTAAGCTTTTTGTATTTGTTGGTAGTTTTTGTTATGCAGTACCAAACGTTAACTCTAAACTTGATGAGGCTTGTCCATCCGGAGATATGGTTTATTTCTTGATCTGGGTAGACTGGGATTTCCACTTGTGAAAACACAAAAAGAAAGCATCTCCCTTTTTTAAACCGTGGTCTCATCCTAAGAAGTAGTTCTTTGATTTAATCAAAGGTTGGTGCCTCAGGAAATGATGATGTCCTAATGAAAGGTGTCAGCTGAAAGCGCCCCACACTGAGGGGACCCAAGGTGGATGATGAAGTGTTCCAGCCTCACAGATTAGTGGCTTTTAAGCAAATAGGCGTTGAGCCCACACACAACGTAACATTACAAGTCTGAAGAAAATGATTACATTCACCTTGTTGAGCATTGTAGACATGCTGGACTGTTAATTGAGGTGTTTAAACAGAATGAAGAAACAACTGAAAAACCAAAGAAAATGTGTTTCTTCAGACTGAATGACTGCATGACCTTAGTTGATAAATCTGTTTTTGGGCCTTTACTCTGATCAGCCCAAAGAGAAACTCTCTATCTGATTCTTTTAAGTACAACAAGCCATGAGGAGGTGGTGAGGAGAACAGTGGTGTGGAATTACACTGGCCTCGGGAAGAACGTGGGAAACATTTGGAAGTAATTCCACTCTGGATTTTGTGGACTGTGTGCAACAATAGCCTTGGTAAGAATTTGAGACAAGGAAAGCAAAAAAAAGATATTTCATGGCAAGTGACTCGTTTTCCTTCTGTATTCCTGTGGAATGATAAATGATGTATCATTTAATGCCGCTGTGCTAATATGTACAGTATAAATATGGAAGGCAGTCAAGCTAAATTTTTGGTTTGACTAAATATTTTTTTTTGATTGAAATTAATTAAAAATGACCTGAAATTCTCAGGTCTCTGAAGACTGTTCTGACTTTCCACGAGGACAAGAGAAAATCCACCTATTCTTGTTTATCAATTAGATCAACCTGAAAATCACTGCAAATATATTTATCAGTGTCTTTGGTTTGGCCCTGCAACTTGTGCTTTCTGTTTCTCCTCTTAACTGAGGTTTATCAATAAAAATCTTAGTGTATTGTTCTTGGCAAAAGGCCAGAAAGTAACTACCAGTAGTTAAAAGTCAATATTTAGCAAATAAAATGCCAACAGTGGACTGTGGGTTGAGTGTTAGAACTAAAGTAAAGGGTTGACATAAGCTAGGTGTGATTTTTCACTTCACAACTAGTGGCAAATGGTCACCACTTCGCCTAATCAGTAATTTCAGTTAGACAGGTCTGTGACTGCTAAAATTAAGTAAAAAGCTCTCCAAGTGCAGCACGAAATATTGTATGACATACAGTGATACTGTGATCCAGTGATATGATCAATCAGCTGCCATCTTAGAGGATCCATTGTTCTGAAAACAAACGTCCTTTTTACTAAACCTGTACACTGGCATGCGATAGCAACATGGCTGGTGCATACATTTACCGGTCGTCATATAATACTTGATTTAAAGTTAAATATATCTGAGCTGTTGACAAATGGACTGCTATTTTCCATCTTTATGCATAATGGACAAATATTGTATTTCCATTTATTGGAATTGTGAGAACCTTACCAGCCTTCAATAAGGTATAGAAATGCCTATAGAAACATGCCTCAATAATGGTAGATAGCACAGTGAGCATCTCTGAAGTATCAAAGTATTTAACTGACTTTGTTAGTTCTTTTAATAAAGCAAACCCTCCAGGACTGCTGCAGCATGGAACAAGTTTATTCACTGTATTCATGACCATGAGCGCACCAAAACAAATACTGCTGGTCAATTGATAGTAACTGAAATTAATTGAGCACCAGTGATGTGTCAGTTTCACGATTGACTGTTTTATTCACTCTCACAAAAAAGGAGAAAACATGTAGTTTTAACCAAAATCTTTTTTTTCAGTTTCTGGTAAATTTACATGAAAACGTAACTAAGTATGTGATTTGTGAATCTTCAGATATCATATCCAAATCTATGAAACTCACAAAAAAAATTTTAAAGGTATCTATCAATCTTCCAGATCTGCCTGATCTCTGTCTGGGTCACAGGGTGATAGAAGCCTATACCTGTTGGGCACAGGCAGGGTTCCATCTTGGCAACCCACTTGGATGGATGGATGGATGGATGGTTGGATGGATTACTTTTTATGGTTGAAGCTTCCTTTCCAGATGGGTCATTGCTCCTGCTGACAGCAAAACAGCAATAAATATGCAGAATCTTGTGCTTCTCTTAATGAGTAGCACAAGACTTTTGTTAAAAAATCTCACATGTATTCAATTTGGTCTTTTTGATTGGACTCATTTTCAACTCTTCAAGGTCACAATCCCATCTTGGGTTTGCTCAGCATTTCTTTCTTAAAAGCACTACAGAACGGAGCACATTTTAGCTTCATGCAGCCATTCTACAGTTGAATAAAATTATTTTACATCTGGACAAACCAGAAAACAACAACGAAAAAAAAGCTTCAATGCAGTCTCTTCACAATGTTATCATTGCATAGAAATACCACTGCAAGCTCCCCACTTACTCACAAAGAGACCAGAAATGTAATGTCATTTGTTCTTTCTAATGGTGTGCTGTAAGCATATTGTTTGACAGGAGAAAATTATAAATACTGCATCTTTCTATTTATGATGGTTTGTGTCCTTCCACAAATAATGTCACATTCTGGTGAAGTTTCCTTGAACAAAACAACATCTCAGTCAAGGTTGCTTCCAAAAGAAAATAAATTCAAGATCAAATGTATAAAATCAGCATAGAAAGTGACTTTTCTTTAATTATTTTTGATAATTAAATACTGATCCAGTTCACATCTAACACAAAGACACTGTTTGTATCACACTTGGAAAAGTCCCTATTTGTTTCACAGACTGGCCAGTGATCCAGTCCAACGTTTATGTCGTCTAGTATTCTTTTTCTCTTTTAGCTTTGGTGCCAAACTTTAAATTTTGTCTAAACAGACTGATGGAAAGTGTTTATTTCTGAGTTATCGAAGTCAAGAAAGTGTGTTGTATCCATCTATGAGGTGTTAGTGGGATACAGCTGCAGCATGTGACGTCGCTGTGCTTTTTTGGTTCTCACTTATTCATAGAAAGTTGTGGTTGGCAAATAGGTGTAGAGAAAAAACCTGTTGTGACTGCTCCGCCAGGACTCATCTCAGCGATGACTGTGAAAACTGGAGTCCCGTCAGAGTGTTGGCCTCAAGTTTGGAACCCCAAACTTGATGATATCCATCTGTTTCCATCAAACTGTTCAGTTTGGAATCCTGTCACACAAAGTACACACTGTAAAGTTATTACACTCCAGTGAGGCATAATAATATTAAATAGATGGGTTTTATTCTTTTCTTCAAGGCTTTTTTTAACCAACAAACTACCAACTAAACAGTTCAGAATCAGATTTGAGACTTTCTCTTGACGGAAATCCTCGGCAAACTAACATTTTCTCTCGCAGTAGTTAACCTCTTCATTAAACATCATGGAACAAGTAAAACATTTCATTAATTCTTTATTAAATTTCCTGTGATAAACCTATTAAAAAATCACTGTATACTCTAATACAAAAACAGCCTTGTTCTATGTTTGGCCATGACATTTCCTAACTATGTGGAGACTCAAATAAAAAAAAAAAAAGTTCTGGACTCACACTGCTTAAGTTGCACAAATGTCACATGGATTTCTGATGAAATCCTGTTTAATATCTGTTTTTGGGGAGTGTGTGCTTGTTGTGTATTATGTATGCAACACTTGCATCTCCATAAGATAAGGTTTAGAAATTGGTTGTTGGTTTCTTAGAAGACCAAACAAGAATGTGTCTCGTGCTTTTTAGTTTGCAAATACATAGCAGAAGTTTAAATGTAAATTTAAGTGTAAATTTAAAGTACATTTCCTCAAATTTACTATCAGTCAAAGTCACAAAAGTAATAGTTTGTGTCATACATTTCTGAGACCTATTTCATCAAACCTCTATGTAATTTCATGCTAATCTACTGCCTCTTGGTGTGTTTTTAACAGTTGACCAAATTGTTGTAGGTAATCAAAGATTTATTGAGCATGACATGAACAAATATACACTCACTGGCCACTTTTTAGGTACTCCTGTCCAACAGTTCATGAAAGAAAACCTTTTATCAGCCAATCACTTGGCAGCCACTCAATGGATTTAGGCATGTAGACAATGTCAAGATGATCTGCTGCAGTCCTAACAGAGCATCGGAATGAGTTTTCAGAAACTACTGATCTACTGGGATTTTCACCCACAACCAACTCTAAGGTTTACAGAGAATGGTCAGAAAAAGAGAAAATATCCTGTGTTGTGCAGTTCCGTGGGCAGAAATGCCTTGTTGATGCCAGAGATCAAAGGAGAAGGATCAGAACAGACTGGTTAGCTTATAGAAAGGCAATAGTAACTCAAATAACCACTGGTTAAAGCCGAGGTCTGCAGAAGAACATCTCTGAACGCACAACATGTCCAACCTTAAGGCAGATGATCTACAACAGCAGAAGAACACACCGGGTACCATTCCTGTTAGCTAAGAACATGAAACTGAGGCTACAATTCACACAGGATCACCAAAACTGGACAATAGAAGATTGGAAAAGTGTTGTCTGGTCTGATGAGTCTCCATTTCTGCTGCAACAGTCTAATGAATTTGGCATCAACAACATGAAAGCATGGATCCGTTCTGTCTTGAATCAATGATTCAGGCTGGTGGTGGTGGTGTAATGGTGTGGGGAATATTTTCTTGGCACACTTTGGGCCCATTATGGATCATGGTTACAACACCACAATCTACCTGAGTATTGTTGCGGACCATGTCCATCCCTTTATGACCACAGTGTACCATCTTCTGATGCTACTTCCAGCAGGATAACACACCATTTCATGAAACTGGAATCATCCCAGACTGGTTTCTTGAACAAGACAATGTGTTCAATGGCCTCAAATGACCTCCACAGTCACCAGATCTCAACCCAGTAGAACACCTTTGGGATGTGGTGGTCAACATTTTAGTTTAGAAAACATTTATGTAACTAATACTGGCATCTATTCAGGTTTTTACAACAGCACCAATCACACAAACCTCCTCCAGTTAAACTTTAAGTACCATACCTCAGTTTCTCAGTTAGAAAACAGTATTTCATTGTAAATGTCTTAGACTGTTCTGATAACTCTTGAAGCATGAACCATAAAACAACAAATGGGAAGAAGTTTCAATGTATTTTTAACATCTACCTGAAGTGTTTTGTAAAATTTTACGACTTCACATTTGACTTCCCTTTTAGTTCCCTTTTAGACCGTGAAGAATTTGATACTTTAAAAGCACTTCTCCATCTGCTGTGTAGTGGACACTGGTAGCTAGTCTGCTGCCTTCTCAACATTCCTAAAAGCAAAAGCACATTTTTTCTGACTGTCAGAAAATACAATGGGTCATACATTTTTGTTACCCCCACAGAACGCCTCCTTTTTTTTCAACATTTTCAGAGTTTGAGCTGCATGTTCCAATATTTAAATTCTGCTTATTTGAATTGTTGGTAGTTCAAGTATTTTCATGTGTGATTCAGCATCAAAAAATCTGTGCTACCACAGATGAGTCTGCTTTGACCTGGCTTTACACTGTTTTTTGGCTAAGACAGGACCACATGCCTCTGAATGTTATTTGCTTCCCACACCAAAAGAATGTTTCAAATGGCAGGAAGTGTGCAAAAAACAAATGAATAGAAAGTCTGGCTCCCAAGACAAAAACCCGTCTAATACCCAGATGGGTTCATCTAGCTGTTGCTTACTGTTTACTTTGCAGGCCTTTCATCCTGGACCTTATCCTTCTGTTTCGTGCTGTAAGTCAGTTAGAGCAAATTCCAACAGTCTGCATGCTTTTGTCTCTTTTTCACCTGGCCTGTTACACTACAACTATGGTTACAGAAGTCAATAAACTGACCATACTCGCCTCCTCAACGGTTTCAAAGCCAGTACATCCAGCTAAACTATGCTAACTTAGATCTAAACAGTAGCTCCTCTGACTCAGAAAAATCCCTTTTGCAGATGTCTTCAGTGGGCTGCAGAAGCTGAGCGGATCAAGAAAAGGCCCATTCAGGGAATATGTTGAATATGTGTTGTATTGGTGTGTTTTGTCAAAGTCGTAGCGAGCCATACACAGTACACAGTAGGAGGTAGAGGTGGGGGAATGGAGAAGAATCACACTGCACAAAGAGAGGAGGGTGTGAACGGAGAAGTAATGAAGAGACTGGAAGGAATTGTGCTTCATTTTCAAATACCACCACATGGGCCCCCAACACCCGAGCGCAGTGAGGTACGGAAGCGCAGAGCGCAAGGCCCAGCCCAGCCAGGAGAGCAGCCCTCCCACCGCGCCAGGCGGCCCAGCACGGGGACCCACCCCCGAGAGCCCCACCACCCCAGACAAGCCGCCCACCACCACCCAGGAGTTCTGAGCATCCCCCCCACCCCAGCTCCGGGTACGAGCCAGGGCCCCCCAAGGGAGACCCGCTCCGAAGCTCCAGGCAGTTGCGGAGATCCAGAAGAGAGTACAGCGGGGATCAGCTACCCCCACCTAGAGGAGGGATGACCAAGAGAAGTGGGGGTCCCCGAAGGAGTACATAGCCTGACCAGGCTCTCCTATGTTGTTACTTAGAAGGGGCCCGGCACCCGAGGGTAAGGACCAGAACCCGTACCACAAGGACACAGACACCCTCCAGGCTCAGGTGGAATATGATCCCCCGCTCTTGGACTTGCCAGAGGACTAAAGGATCCCTCTCTCTGCGTGGGGAGGGGGCCGGCGGGCCCAGGAGGCCGACACCCAAAAGACAAGGCCGCCGCTGCTGAAGGTCCTGTTCCCCCCACTGGGGATGGGGTAGGGGACAGAAGATCAGTAGTGCCACCTTCCTTGTGTAATGTATTTGTGTGTGTGTGTGTTGAGGTGTGTTTCTTGTGGTTGAAGGGTGTGTGTAATAAAGGGTGCAGTTAAAATTGGCGAGCACGGCACTGAGGACATCTCCTGATTGCTTACAGGGATGTCCAATCACCCTCTCACCAAGGAACCCTAAATGTCTACGGTGCAGTTAAAATTGGAGAGTAGAGCACTATGAGGACATCTCCTGCTTGCTGGCAGTGATGTCCCAGCACCCCCCCACCAAGGGTCCTACGTGTCTAAGGTGCATTTAAAACCAAGAGAAGGGGCCGAAACTGTGCGGAGACCATGGGAGGGGGGACCACTGCCAAGTGGCTCGGCCCCTCGAGGTATTCCGCAAGCACGCCCCCCCCTCCAACCTAATAAGTGTTCGTATGAGGAAGGAGGGGAGGTCGGGGAGGTCGCGGGGAGGTCGCGGACAGCCGCGCAAGCCCCCCCAGCGCACGCAAAAGGGCCACCCTCCAAGCCAAGCCAGAACCCCACGCAATGCACCATCCACTCCCCCCCCGCCCAGGCCCGGGAGACCACGTGGCCCCGCGCTTGCCCCACCCAGGCGCCAGACCAGATCCCCCGACCAACAGAGCCCCCCGCCACTGCCACCAGGTGCCAGGGAGGCCCCAATCCCGGCACCAAAACCCCGGCAGACGACCAGGGCGCTGCGACACCCAAGAATCCCGCCCCCTAAGTTATGGCGTTAGCTATGGGAGACCAGAGAGCCCGAATTCCTTCCAGGTTATTTGAACTCATTTTTTCTAAGCTGATATGATCCAATAGCAGATTCCTGTGATGACTTACACTAATATTTTTCTTATTTTTCCAGTTTAATAAAATTGTTTTTTTTGCTATACAAAGAGTTATGAAGATTACAGATGCTAATCTTCCCTCTGTATCTATGGCACTCATGTCACCCAGCACACAAAGTGAAGGTGAGGCTGTGATTGAAACCTTAAGCCAGACTGATAAATCAGCACATACCTGTTGCCAGAGAGCCTGGACAGGTGTACAGAACCACAGAGCATGCATGTAATTGTCAGGTAAATTACTAACACAATGCTCACAAATGTCTGAGTTTCTGAGACCCATCTTGAACATCCTCTGTCCAGTATAGTAAATTCTGTGAAGAGTTTTAAATTGGATTAGTTGTAGGTTTGGACTTTTTGTTAATTTAAAGGTGTTTAAACAAATTTCTGACCAGAAGCTAGTGTCTGTACTTCTGCCTAAGTCTGCATCCCATTTTGTTGTTGGGATTGAGACTTCGTTATCTAAGTTGCATATGAGTTTGTATATTTTGGAGAGAGTTTTATTCAATGAAAAATTAATCATAGAGGTAACTAGTTCTGGTAATTTTAGGTCATTGTCACTGGATTTAAACGTTTTAGTAATTACAGATTTAGGTTGCTGATATTCCAAGAATTTATTTATTCCATGTTTTTCTTGTAGTTCTTGGTGTGTTATGAATCTTCTGTCGATAATTAAGTGCTCGAGTAGTCTTACGCCCCCTGCTTGCCAAGCAGGGAAGTGCAACATTTTTTTATTTATCAGGATGTCTGGGTTGTTCCAGTCATTTTGCATGGTAAAAGTGAAGAGTTTGACATTTTAAGAAATTCCCACCAGGCTGTTAAAGTAGTACTTATATTACTACTTTGGTAGCAGTCATGTTTTTTATTGTTGGGCCTATAAATGGTAGATCTGACAAGTTGATCTTTCCACAAAATGCCTGTTCCAGATCCATCCATGGGTTGGTTTCTGGATTGTTTTTTATCCATTTTAAGATGTACTGCAATCTGTTGGCAAGAAAATTGTTATGGAAGTTAGGTAATTCTAAGCCTCCACAGCTTTTTTCCAGATTTTAAAGTTTTTAGACTAATTCTTGCAGGTTTATTGTTCCATAAGAAGCTGGATATGGCAGAGTCTAATGTTTTGAACCATTTTAGTGGTGGTTGTGTGGGGATCATTGAGAAGAGATAATTAACTTTGGGTAAAATTTCCATTTTTACTGTGGCTATCTTACCCATGAGTGACAGGGGCAGGCTGACCCAGCGGGTTAGATCGTCCTGCATTGACAAATTTGTTTGTAAAAGAAGCCACACCTTCCATTGCAACCACATCTTCCAGTCCAACCGCACCTTTCTCTTCGGTCAAATAAAGAGGGTTTTTTTCTTTGCTGAATGAACAAAAGCAGTGGTGTTTATGTGGGTTTACACAGAGTAAGGAATAATCACCTGCTTGTCTGGATCAAATAGTTGTCCTCATTTTCTGCTATTCTCTACTGTGGAAGAATGGCAGGCTTTTGTCTCTTTTCAGCCCTCTGCTGTGTCTCCTTACTTTAACTGATGGCCATCTTTTCTTTTACAATGACAGAGTTGTGTCAGCTCAGGCTGCAACATGAGCAGAACTATTGATCAGCACCTCATATTCCTATTGAATTTTCTTTTTCCTCTTATTGGCTCTGTCAATTTCTTGGCTTTTGAAAATGTAACCTTAGGGGAGCTATTTTTAACACCAGAAGCATTAATTCTTTCAGACTGACCAACAAAGACAAAATCCTTTTAATGATTCAAGTCTGTTTCCCTGTTTTAATGTATGGTTGCAGAATTTGTAATACTATTTACTTTTATGATGGAAAGCCAGCAGAAGCAAAAGACACAAAGACGTTTCAGCTTGCAGTTTAACTACTTAACTATCATACCATAAGGCCTTTAGTGATGTGTATCCCTCAGTGGTAAAGTAATATACAGCTGTATTTGAAGTTGTGGTTGTGAGTACATTGCAGTACAGAACTTAAGTCTTTACCAAGCTCAGTGTGTTTTAAAGTTACTGAAAGAACTGCTGGTCATCTCGTCTTTCATTGCATTTTCTTATGCTCCCATATAAGTGATCTTTTATCAGAAGATTAAAGGGATTTGAGAAAAGCACTTTTGGCCTGAAATTTTTTTTACTCTTAAACCTGGGAAAATGCCATCATGCATATAATTGGCACATTATTGTTATCAGCTTGTAATTGCTTCAAAAGGCATTAACATCATTCACCTATGAGAAAACCTCTGTAAGTAGGTTTTGCTGATAAAGTTTTTCTTTGACCATAAAATCACAATGACCATTCAGAGTGCCTGAAAATTACTTTAACTTCAATTTCTTTTTTTTTTCAAACTTGTCTGTTTATTTGTGTCTTGCGTTTTTTTTTTCTTTTTTTGCACACATCATAGAAGAATTAAATGTTGCACTGACATTTTTTCACAATTTCCAAGAAATGGCTGGAAAAAAAGATGCCTACTTCAGCCAAAGTGTATAGTGAACAACTGTTAAAGAGGGCAGCAGTAGTAAGGGACAAAAAAAGTCAAATTTGAACCTCACTGCCTTGTGTTCTTTACTGCAACTTCCTCTGCTTCGTATGGGAGCATTTCTTGTTTTGCTAAATGCTGAATTAGTTTTTGTTTTTAATGTGGTATTACTTCTTCAATGAAATAAACTAACAAAATAAAGTTACAATACTATGAGTATTAACCTGTGCTTAAAAATATTGGTAAATCAAAACTGTGCATCCCTTTGAAGGTCATATTTTGCAAAGTATGTTTAACTGAAGTGTCAAGTATTTTATTCAAGCTAAATAGCAGCAACACATTAACTAAATGTGATTATACTTTTCCAATTTTTTTCCATAAATTAATTAATAAATAAATAAATAGATTCTTTCCATCTTCAACTACTTTTTTAAATCTCACAAACAATTACTCACCGGGTGCTGTAGGCGAGATGCATTCACCTCATTCATTTTGTCTGGATACATTCAAAATGTTTAGATATTTGGCTTAGAACACCAAAAAACAAACACTGCATGTACCTTTTGGGCTTCTAGAAACAGGATTGCAGCCATTTTGCCCTTCCTGGAAATTAAAATTGAAAAAAAAAAAAAAACAATTAAATGAAGTTCTTAATACCTAGCATTCTTTTCCAATAGGCTTTTAACGTCAATGAGCTGTGCAGCAAATGTCTTTTATGAATTTGTCAGCTGTACACATGCTGTTTTAATCCATAGTTACTGGAAACATTTTTCTTTTCCTTTTCCGCTTGTAGAAGCCAGAGAAACTTCCCAGGTTTAATGAAATGATGCCTAAAATGTTACAACAGCTGGTTTGGCAGAAGGAGTCAAAGTTCAAAGTTTGGAAAGAGGATTTTCTTTGAATTTGTTTTTGCATCTTTTGAGTAAGCTTTCCGTCATTAATGAATCTGTGTTTTTATTGTTCAGGTTGTCTGTGAGACTGTTCTGCTTTTGCTAAATGGAAGTTTCAGACGCTTGGAATATCTATCCAGCTGTGATGGGACAATTTGTACATAACAGAGGTTTTTGGTAGAACCACTAAACCAGTGGAACTAACATGATCAACAATTACAGCAGGAAGTTGTATATTAAAATGCCTGAAGGACACATTAAGACACTTTGAAAGGGTTGTTGCCATCTGTCGTGGCTAATCATTCTCATTCCATTTCAAGTCCAGCACATACAGTAATATGGTTGTCCAACAGCTCTGCATATATTGGAATTCAATTATTTCTACAGTAACAAATGACTCAGTGACAGAGGTGATTGAGGGCTGAAACAAGTCCTATAAACCAATTCCCTTATATGTTTACATGTCATAATAAAAAGAAAGCATCCTTTGAAATGTTCTAGGTTTCAAATCTATGCAAAAGCAACATTAGAGTAAAAACACACAGAATATTCCACTACTTCCAAAACCAAAAATGTAAAAGCAGAGTGAGACTGAAACCTGACAACTAACTGTGCTTGAGTGTTAGAAGACAGTGTTTGTACCTTTATAAATTCTGAATGATTGCTTAAAACTCTGATTATCTTTTGATCTATTGTAAAATAGTTCCCAGTGGTCTTTTAGTTATAATTAAACAATTCTTAGCCAAAATCCCCAAACCTGTGTTGTTTTGAGGCGCATAGTTTCTGCAGAGCAGCAGGAGTTTATTAGAAATTTGCCTCTGAGTTTTGGGCAGAGCTGTTGCCGTTGCACAAGCCAGCCCCCACTTCCCATGACCCATCTATGGACATGCTCTTCCGCTAGCTTACAGCCCCAAACAACCTCAACCTAACATTAGAGGTGCAGCAAAAATGACAAACAATATTGGCACTATTTAGCCGTACAGTTTTGAGCTGGATACCAGCTTGGACGAGGAAAATAAAGACATCAATAGATCTATTTTGTGGATCTATCTTGTTGCCCACCCAGCATATTTTCTAAATAACAAATACAATCATTTTAAACTACTTTTTTCTTTGCCTATTCCAGATTCACAACCATTTTAAATCAAGAAATATTAAGATATGCAATCCATTCATCCAACACTTTTCTTAACCCGCTAGATACCTTTTGGGGTCACAGAGTTGTCTCAGCTACGGTTGGGTGAAGGCGGGGTACACCCTGGACAGGTTGCCAGTCTGTTGCAGGACCTATAATCACTCTCACATCTAGGGACCCCTTTATACACTACATAAAGTTAAACAATGAAGCATGCTTTTGGACTGTTGGAGCAGGCCAGAGAAAACCCACACATGCACAGGAAAAACATGCAAACTCCACACAGAAAGGTCCCAGGTGGGATTTGCACAAGGGCTTTCTTGCTGTGAGGTGAGAGCACAAACCACTGTGTCACCATGCAGCCCCAAAAATGCAATTTTAAGCTTAATTTTCTTTATACATGTCCTCCATCATAAGAAAAATGCTACAAGAACATGTTAAAAACACCAAAGTGCCATTTTCATTGGAAGGAGATCTTTTTTCTCTTTCTTTCTCCTTAAAAAAATAATTTGACATTTAATGAAAAAACTGCTGTTTGTTCTAAAATTCTTTGAGCCATCAAAAACTACTTACAGTAAACTGTTGCTTAGTTTTACATTCTTGGTTCATGTTTTTTTGTGGTAATTTTTCTTGTTTTTTCTGCCAAAAAAAGTAAAACAGCGGATGATTTCTCTGATGACAGAATATTATCCTTCTTTGTGAACTTCTGATTGACACGGGATCTAAAAAACTCAAATCTAAACTTGGATTTGGGTTTGATTCAAGGAGAAACTCTTCTGACCCTGTTTTTTAGAGACTAACTATAAAAAAGGTTTGCAAAATGTCTAAAAAGTATCTCACATGATCTACTTTTAGATTTTTTCTTTGTTTATGTTCGTTTTGGTTCTTGAATCTTGTGCTACTAGTTGAAGTGAAGATTAAAGTCATTCAGTTAGGTTGAAGAATGGTGACTGATGGTATTTTGAGTGCCATCTCCGTTGGTCTGAGTGCATGTTTGGGTTATGCTGTAGAAATCTGCTTTTCCTCCCAAAAGACCTTCAGCAGCTGTCCTTGTGTGTTTTGCAGCAACTCACTACTTTTTCAGTTTCAAGTATTTTTTTACCTCCCTTATCTTTTCTTCCTACAAAAACAACAAAACTTGACAGTTTGCAGGATTATCACTAAATTTCACCCAGACACGAATGTTTAGATTATGATCTTATAGAAAGAATTTGAAAATATAAAGCAACAAAATATTTAAAAATCTATCGACACTTTTGCAAGATAAATTATTGCTTAGACAATTAATCACAGCATGAGTCCCGACTTTATGACAGACTGCACAGCATTTCTTCAGCTGTCTTAGTGCCCTCCTCTTCAAGAACGGAGATCTGGAGGTCAAGGTTTTCCAGGTGCACTGTCAAAAAAGTACAGATTAGCAGAAAAAGATAATTAGGGATGTAAGGAGCAACAAAAAGGTGAGTGTTTTTAGTAACCCTTAGGGTGACATAGATTTGGAATTCTGCAAGGCTCCTTGTCTCAGTTGATCAATCACTGCAGTTGTTTTCCAACAGTCTTGTTGTGGAGTCAGCCTCTGCTATGCTAAGCTGCTGTTTTCTCTGCTGCTCTGGTTGTAGAAACCCCTTCTTTTTTCTAGAGATGAACACTATTTTTCTGCCCTTCTTACATACTTTTACATCTGTCATTGCATGTGTCATGTTGTTCCGGACTGTTGACTTTAAGTTCTTTAAGTCCTCTACCTTCTTCACCTCTGTTCCCTGTAATCTCACCGTTCTACTTGTGTTCTTCTTATTTACACGCCGATATTCTGTCTTCTGCAGCTGACCTTCATTTCTCTTCTTTTTAGAGCAAGCCTCCCCCTCTCTAGATGTTCCTCCACCTGCTCCCTGCTCTCACTACAGATCACAATGTCATCTGCAAACATCATGGTCCCTAGAGATTCCTATCAACCTCATATGTCAGTCTGTACTTCACCACAACAAACAAGAAGGAGCTCAAATCTGATCATTGGTGTAGGCCCACCGACCATGAACTTCTCTGTCACACAAACAGAACATCTTATCACTGTCTTCCAGTTCTCATACATGAAGAACTCAAACGTTCTTCTCTGTCACTCCAGACTTCCTCTCAAACAAACCACAGCTCCTCTCTGTATCATGTCATAGACTTTCTTTAGATCTACAAAGACACAATGCAGCTTCTTCTGACTTCTGTTCTTCTCAAACAGCTTTGTCAAAGCAAATATTGCATCTGTGATTCTCTGTCTCTGCATGAAACCATACTGCTGTGCACAAATGTTCACTTCTAAGTTCCTCTCTGCTGAGCTGTCCTTTAACTTCAATGTGTGACTCCTCATGTTTGGCCACATCCATTCTAAGGTGTAGCACAGAAACTGAGTAGTCTGTAGTTTGGGGATAGAAGGATGATCTTAGAAAAAAAACTGCACTCCATACGAGCACAGAAGTGCTTCCTGAAGAAGTCAGCTGTCACATAAAAGAGAAATTGAGGAGAAGATGCTTTTACTTTGAAAAATACAGTCTGTGCATGACTTTGTATTAGTCTGGGATGTGTGTTAAGACAGTGGATCAATGACATTGCTTCTTCCCAAAGCTCTGCTGGATCCTCCGATTCTAGTTCCCTGACGGGTTTCTTGAATGGAAGGTGAAAAGAGCAGACACGTCACAAACTTTGATCATAGGTCAAAGTTTGATAGGTCAAAGTTTGATAGGTCCCTAAGTCTGAAGGCAGTAACCCTGTTTGGAGTGTTAGGACAGCCAGACTGATGTCTGTGACCTAGGGACCTTTGTTTGACTTCCACAGGTCTTTTCAGTGGAAGGATCACAGCAACCAAAACATGGGACATTACTGTACTAAGCAACAACAGAAACCAAACAATGAAGCTATAGAAAGTCTTGGGTGACCTTATCAAAGTCTAAGGTTGAAAAAAAGAGGTCTACTGGACTTTAAAAGGAATAGAAAAAGTACTGAGAATAGCAGATATTCTGAGTTCAGAGGACTGTTTGCTGGATACTGAAAGAGGAAAAAACCAGACCTGATTTGCAGTTTCATGTGTGGTTTCTCAAAGATTCAACATAATGCTTAACAACCCATAGAGACATTTGGGGGATTACCCCCTCAAACAGACAAGGTTGGATGAGTTTGGTGTGAAACATGATGACAGGCACAGAGAGCCCTCAATCCAATGAAACACTTTTGGTATCAAGCGGAACAGAAACAGAAACTTAGAGCCATACCTTCTGTCATAATTGACGTGTTTGATCAGCAGAACGACAAACTTAAATTCACACCGAATGAAAGCTATCTGAATCCACTGGAAAGTGGTCATTCATGATCCTTAGCTTTATACACAAAAACTTTAAATATGAAAAAGGACGTCCTTTTTTTTAAGAGGCAGAAAAAAAGTCATTTTATAAAAGTTAAAAAGTGAAAATCCTATTTTGAAAAAAACTTTTTCAAAAAAGCAAAATGGCTGTTTTATTGAAAAATTTGATTGATTGATTTTGGTTTATTTCAAGCATTAATCGTAGACAATACCAGAAAAAAATCCCACAGAATAAAATAATAAAAAATAAAAGGATGCCTACTCAGGAGGCAACGATTCCCTTTCCCCATGGTTCAGTACAAACCTCAATTAACAGTTTTCTCTCTGTTAAATATATGATTTATCAAAACAACGACAAAATCTGAACATTCTGAAGATTTTCTTTTGTTAATAAGAAAATTACAATGAAGAAATGCCCTTAAGTTGGCTTTTACTAAGCCTGGGAAATGTGATTAAACAATAAATGATAAATCCTTCTTAAATTTAGCAGTTTGACACTTTCAGTGGTGTGCAGTAGGGGTGCCACAACTAATTTTCCCCATGATTCCGTTTAATGGTGTACCATACATATGGTTTGATTTTAAACTGAGAATAGTGGCATTCCCAATCTCTACAAACCCAAGAAATTCCACCTGTGTAAAGCTTCAGTTGGCTTTCAGGGACTATAGAGAGCAGTAAACAGACCTCGTGCCCCCCAGCGATGTCCCAGAAAATGCATTTAAAAAAGCTTACAAAGAAACAATAAACTTCAGAAAAGGGGGTGTCAGCCCTGCCTAATCAATTAGAAGAGATGCATAGCTTACTTCTTTGAGCAGACATTCCTGACTCGGGGGGGTTCTGACATGTTGGCCATGTGTGACCTCCAATGCACATCTAATGGGAGTCATGTGGCTACGACACTGACCAATCAGCTGCACAGCTTGTGCTCACAGAAACACATAGACCACTCCACAACTGTATTAGGAGTTAGACATTTTGAAGTTAAATTATTTTAATCAAAGCTGCACATTGTTTCAGTCCCCCAATAGTCTGTTTGTGTTTAAACATCCCAGTAAATAATCCAAAAGAGTCAAAGTGTCAAACAGATGTTGGTGTTTACATGCTTGATTTCCAGTCATACGTTTTGGATTTTTTCTCTGTGGTTCCTCATGTTAGGTGGACACGTCTGTTAACATGGAGTCCTGCCTGTGAGTTATCATAAGGCTTTTGTTTGACACTTTTATGCTTCTCTTCTCGTCTCATTGCATTTTTAAGTGGATGCTGCAACTGGACCTCCCACTTTCAGATAATCTCTTTAATCTTGGGATTTTCCTGCAGCAAAAGGGTGAAAAAAAGAGGAGAGATATGGAGGAGGTGATATTAAGATATATTTACGTTTTGAGAACCTCAAAGGTCAAAATCCTTGAAGAGGCCCTCAGCTTAGCACTGCAGTGTGAGGTGGCAAGATCATCTTATGATCTGCAGAACTTGAAATGGTTAAAAAAAAAAACACCTGAACTTCACACAACCTTTAAGGCTGAAACAAGTGCTGTTAAATCTTAGAAAAAGATTGAAAGAAACTGAGAGTATGTGGTTTTATGTGCTTTTCTGCCCTACAGGAAGACGTCAATACATGAAACCTAAGAGAGTTAAGAGTACAAAAGCTACTGTTTTCATATAAAGTTAAATCTGCATTATTTTCTGTCTTCCAGGGGTCTGTTCATAACGATTCATGACCGCGGCCACATTGCTTCAATTCTTCAAAACTGGCCAGAAAAAGACATTAAGGTAAATAATCTAGTTCTCAAGCTCATTAGAGAAGAAATAAAAGGCACAAATAGGACTCAGACTTGAATCGACGCTAACGTTCGACTAATGTTTGACTATTTTTAGGATTTAAGAGTTACTTTTGTAGGTCGCCAACACCTTAAAAAGCTGTCTCATTATTCCGCTTTCTGACTTAAATTCCAAACATACATTCTAAAATATCTATATCAATGTCTGGTCTTCACAATGTTTACAAAATTAAATCACTCATCACTTACACTTTTTGTTGTTCCTTTATCCTTCCATACATGATCTATTGTGTTGAGGTGTGTAAGATGCAAAACAATAGTAAACTCGGTTTCTTTCTTTCTAAAAAAAAAAAAAAAAAAAAAAAGTAGTGAGAATTTTTAATAGATAATTTTATATGGAGCCAACTAAATCACTGTTGATTTCAAAATAACTATAACCATGTTCAAAATAAAAATAAATAAATACCCAACAGCATCCACTTTTCCATTTAGGAGATAACAAATAGAGTCTGAGAGAATCAAATGTGTTTATGAAACCAGCTGTGAGAACAAATACTGCATTGGATATCCACAAGAGGAGTTTAGATTTGGAATAACTGCAAGGAAGACGTGAAAAATTGTCAATTCATAAAAAAATTCAAAGTGGTTTACTTAAGGTGATTAAATAAATAGATATAAGGAAGTCATCAAGACTCTTTGATATGTATTTTTTCTTTTAACAAGTTGGACTGAAGTTGGGCTTAGAATCAATAATAATTGACAACCAATAACTCATCGAAAGCCCTTTTTGAACTTTGAATGTTGTCATTCATTGTTATGCTTCTGTTTATGATTTTTATTTTTTAATTTAACAGTTTGAAATAGTTAAAATAAGTAAAAAAGAAAGAATCCACCCATTGTTAAAGCTGCTGCAACAAATTTGACTTTTAAAGCACCCGAATGTAGACACTGTTGGTTGAGTTTCTGTGAGATGGAAAGAACAATCTTCCAAAGCCTCTTTTGAACAGGAATCGCCAGAGAAGACCTCAGAGCAAAGTCAACCTCCTTCATCAGTTTGTTCAGCCTCTGACACTGTCTCTTGGTTCTCCACTTTTATTCAATCTTTTGAGAGATTCAGAAACTGCAGCACATCACTCAAACAGCCAAACTCTGTTCCTTAATCTTGTGTGTACAAATATGTGCAGGTCCTAATCTCGCCATCCTTCAGTTTAATGACGACACTGGCAGACATTCTTGGCATGTCAGATGTACCTGCTGCCTCAGCCACCTGTTCATAGCTGTCAACAGCAAAGCATTTACCTCAGAGCTGAAAAGCTGATGCTGCTGCTTACTTGTGCTCTTAGCAAAACTTAACCTAGTGCACCCAGTTTTGAATAATTCAAAAAGAAAAAAAGCAAAGAGGGAGAAAAGTATCACTGAAACTAAAATAATAAATCATGAAAATGACTAAAAAAATTTAGGGAGAAACAGTGAAACATTTTCTATTTTAGGATTCAATCGTGAGTTATCTTTCCAGTTAAAAAAATAATTACCTGAGCTTGTCAGAGTACAGCTGTCAAATGTGCCGGAGTTACCTGCGTCATAGCAAATAATTTAATACTTAACACTTAGTCTGCTAACATTTATGTGGTTAAATCATCCTAAAGGAGGACTTAAAAGGATTTTTCAGGATGAAATAATGTCTAAGCAAAAGCAAAGAGCATTTTTGACATTTTCTTTAAAAAATGACAGAATATACAATAAACCCTTGTACTGTAATTGAAGATTCAATGAAGAATGCTGATACAAACTGTTTAAGGTGTCTGACTTGGTTCACCTCTAATGGCTGTGTGGTTGACAGGCTGTGTGTGTGACAGACGGAGAGCGGATCCTGGGGCTCGGAGACTTGGGTTGCCATGGTATGGGCATCCCAGTGGGCAAGCTGGCCCTGTACACTGCCTGCGGAGGCATGCCACCGCAGCAGTGCCTGCCTGTCATGCTGGATGTGGGCACAGATAATGAGGTAAGAAACAACTTTCAGCATTCAGTCAGTCATCATGCAGAGAAACAAAAACAGCTGCTTTGTTGGTTTAGCATGAGATTCATCAAAAGTGGTGAAGTTCATTTGTGGAGCACATATTGGCAGTAAGGTCACCTCACTGACAGTACCATAGCAATGTTTTTTTTTTGTTTTTTTTTTGGCTTCTGAAAACAGATAAACTTTGATGAACTTATGTGAAAAACATTTGTTGATCATTTCATATGTAACCTTCCACCGCCATGATAAGGAATTTAGCTTTTTTTTAAAAGGCCAGTTCTTTGGCTTTAAGAAACTTTTCCATCTCTTATTTAATACTATGTTTTATTTGATTGTTGTCCTTTCTGCTTTGAGCACATTCACAGAATGATGTTTTAGAGGTAATGAACTTACAGCAACCTCTGGATGGACCATTAATGGAAAACTGAAAGATCTGTGTAGGAAACAAAGAAAAAAAAAGTAACGTGTTCAGTAACATTAGGTTTTAACTGTCAAAAGTTCACTTTTTCACTAAGGTTAGTAAAATTATTGCTTTTTTTTACCTGACTTATCTAAACTGTTGATTTAAAAGTGCTTTTACTTGAATAGGTTTGCTTAAAATGCTCTTTCCCATGTTTTTTTTCTGGTGAAGAAAAGTCAGAATAAAGCAGTCAATCCACCCACAAGTCAGGTGGGCTTTAGCTTATTTGTGTGCAAGCCAGTTTTCCCACTTTAAAACCAGAAAACGCCCTTTACATAAGTTAACTAAGCAATTCCACTGGAAAACACCAGTGGGGAAAGCACCTCTCTCTTCTGCCAGCTGTGTGAACAGCTGCCAGAATCAAAGCTGTCACTGTTCACTGTTCTCTGCTGCAGTCTTCATCCTACATGAACCAGAAAACACATGGATGGATGATTTTAACCAGGTTTTAACCTGGCTAAGGTGGTTTATTGTGCACAAACTCCAGAACTGAACAGAAGGGAGCAGCTACTTCTGTTGCCAGTGTGTCTGACAGAACTGAGCTTCAAGTTCAGAAGCTGTTCTCCTTTTTCCAAAATAGTTTTCAGAAAAGTTTAACTTCTTTCCAAAAAGATACTTCAGTGGATTAAAAGTAAGGGATGCTGCAGAGATTTGATGGGTTTGCAAATCAAGGTAAATGGATTATTTTAACAAACAGAAAGACATCAGTAAAAAAACACTCTGGGCAGAAACCAGAGAGAGAAACAAATTCCGGCCATCATTTATGTCCTAAGATCACTTATCTACTTTACTTCAGTTTACTTGGCTGACTTCAGAAGTATCTTGTGTAAGAAGCATAGTAATCCCAAAACCTTAATAAAAGTAGGTGAAATTGCTTGTTGATATCTTTGTCATTTTAATATATTTCAAATTGGATGAAGCTTAAATTATCTCCCACTCTGATAAGTCCTTAACCCTGAGCCTGGGTCTCAGAATAAGCTCCAGTAATGTGGGAGTGTGTTGAAATCTCTCAGATTCTCTGGATACGGCTTGCAAAGCTCAGCTTTGATTGAATACATTTAATTTGATTTTAGGTGAAAAAACGCTTCTATTGGTCAAAACATGGTTGAGATCTGTATGTCAACCAAAGCTGTCCTCCTTTCTTGTCGCGGTGCATCTCAGATTGTCCTTTTTTTTCCATTGCCGGTCCCCAGTTATGGAGTAATATTCCAAAGAACCATGCCTAAAATCAGACCTTAACAGTTTTGAATTTCAACCAAATACTTACCTTTTTAGAACTGCTTTTAACAATCAGTAGCTGGCATTTTATTTTATTTTACTTGTTTGTTTGCATTCTCATCTGTCTTTTATATATTTTTTTGCTTTTTGTAATTTTTTGCTGCTTTTTTTAATCTTTGCTCTTAATCTGCCCAATTTCACATTTTCCTTCGTCTTTTTTACTAAGCACTTCGGTACCCTGAAGGAGCTGTGAAGCGTTAAATAACTAAAAGCTTTATTCATTCATCCATCCATGTGCTTCATACCTGCTGTCAAATTTTCAACATGTTACTTGTGATCAGAGTGTATCATTTAAATAAGATCCACCAAAGATTGTCTTAAACTGAATTAAACCCAGCAGGATTTTGAAGCCACTCTGGTACTGTATATGTTTATGGTGCTTAAGACTCAAAGTCTTTCTTTCACATATTAGACCATTACTAAAAGGCCATGCACACCCTGGTCCAACGAAAGAAAAATCCTCATTTTGGGGCTGTACTGAGAACATTTTTTGTATTGATAAAATAACCCTTTTTGGCTCTCGTTACCGATTTTTCAGCAGCTTGTTTGCCATCTGTCAAATGCTTTGACAGATCGAGGATTTGGTCAGTTTGCTCTGAAACGAAGCATAAAAATGTTAATTCCCTTTTCCACCCTTTTACCTTAAATCCCCTCTGGTTCAAAAGTTCTTCTATGAGAGAAGGTTTACTGTAAAAACATAAAATAATGAGGGGTATAGGCTGCCTCACTCTGAAAAATGTCCAGCCACAAAATGTCAGAATTATTTATTTAAACTTCTCAAAAAGGTAGAGTGACTCTTAACAGTTTGAAAAAGAGTAATATCTTGACTTGTATATGTTTTGTTATCAACACTAAACATAAGAAATATTCTATCCCACATTGATACGGATATCTGTCAGGTTTTGCTCTGACACACATTTTCCTGATCTCCTGCAGAGATGACAGATTCAGTGAAACGAGAGAAGGATGTGTGATTCTTTGCAATCCTTCCAACATGGGAGTCAGGTTTGCCTGCTGCATCTCAATCTGCAGACCCTGAAGGAATGATGGGGGCAGATGAGGGGTGGGAGAATATGAAGCACCGTAGCTCTGGCTCATTATTAAAATGACCGTTATTATGGGATTATATGTGCCCTTGAGTGGGTGAAGGGGTAGAGAGACCAGAGTAGGCAAGGAGCCAAGCAGTCCAACCGGCGGATCCCATGACCCAGACATGCCTCTACTTTTCTCCAAGCTAAAGGTTCAACATATTAGTTTGGATTTGAATTATTTCTCTACAACCGCCATGTCAGGAGAGGAAAAGTCAAGGCCAACATCTCAATAGCTTCTTCTTCTTTTTTATTCTTCTTTTAATACCAACTTACATATGTTTACAAGTCTAGTTAAAGATTTTTAAACCATAAACAACTGGCAAAATTGTAAAAGCAATGAAAAAACATTAGATAAATGGCTTTTTTTTTTTCGAACTTGAGCTAAACATCTGCTGCCTGTAGCTTTATGTGGATCACAAGAATACTTTTGGCTACAGATACATCCCAAAGGTTCAAATATAAAAAAGTTAAATATTTGTTGTTAGTCAATTCAACAAAGAAAACTTGTGCTTTATATAAAATCATTAGTATAGTTCCAACTCTAGAATTCAGTGTCTGGAAAAATTAGAATATCAGCTACAAAATCCTCAGAACAAACACAAAAACAATTTTGAAATGTGAATTTTTATTAAGGTTCAGGTCAGGCAAATTTGTTAACCATCAAGCACAGCAATACCATAATCACTGACAAGATGTAGGCATTTAAGACAGTGTGCCAAGTGCCAAATCCTACTGGAAAAACGTTATATTCTATGTACAACTTTGCAGGAAGCAGCAAATGCTCCAGAATGTCCTAGTAGATGTCAGGATTGACTTTTAATTTCAGAAAACAGTAGACCAACACCAGGAGATTACATGGTGCCTCAAAGCATCACTTAGACCCTCCATGATTTTGCGATCGCAACTATTAATGCAAACCCCGCAATATGTATCACACCCTGCAACTTTACATTTTCACCGCAACTTCAGTGCAACTTTGACCGGGTGACAACGTTCCGCAAAGTGACAACGCTCCTTCCTGGGAGCCGTGTTCTTTATTTAAACTTTCTTTATCCCTCTCTCTTTTTCTCTGCAAGCTGTGTGTGAATGGTCAATACATGCGCGTTCACGCTGGGCGCAGGTGGAGGAGTCTGTTACAGGCAGCAGCAATAAAACATGAACTGAGTATGAGGGAAAGACAGAGAGAGCGCCAGTTGAAACAACAAGAAACTACATCAACACAAAAATGTAAAGAAACTGAGTGACATTGGAAAAAGAAGCAAAATCTGGAACCATTTCACTTTTATTGATAACACAAAAGAAGAGTGTATAGTCTGCAGGAAAATCATTCCATATAAAACTGCCTCCACAACAAACCTGTACAGAAACAACCTGAGAGAACCTCCAAAACAGAGCAGGTCTTTACTGACAGAAGAGACCACATCAGCTCCTCAAAGCCTTGGTCTCCCTCGACCACAACCAGAGACTCACCAGAGGTGCTTTTGAAAGAGATAAAGAGGAAGACTCTGTTAAGGACACAGAGAAATGAGGCTTCATCTGCTTACTGCTGTTTGTTTTTTCTCTTTAGTTTATATTTTTTCCGTGCTGAATGTCAGTTATCTCAAAAGTGTGATTAAATCAATACACAGATATTTGGGTTTCACAGTTGTACTAATGTTAAATGAAAGCACAACAGTGGTGACGGTGCAGTATTTTCCTAATGCACATATCACAAAGAAAAGAGTTAGGAGTCTTATAATGTGAAGTTTAATTCATAATTTAAATTTTTTAGGTGCGTTTATAAAAAGCAAAAAGAACATAAAAAACATAACAACTTTTGTGGCAGCTTTTCACAAAAGCTGCCACAAAATCAGACATTGTCACAAAAACAAAAAACTGCAGTGAAATCCTGGAGGGTCTGATCACTGAATGTGGAAACTACGGATTTTGTGGCTCTCCCGATCTTCCACCAGACTCTGGGACCTTGATTTCCAAATGTAATCCATGATTTGCTTTTGTCTGAAAAGAGGACTTTGGACCATTAGGCAACAGTCCAGTTCCATTTAGTTCAGGGAAGATGCTTTGACATTTCTGCTTCTGGAGTGGTTTGAAACAAGGAATGCAACATTTTTAGCCTGTCTCTAGAATCGTTTTGTGTACAGTAACTCTTGATGCTCTGATTCTGGCCTCAGTCCAGTTCTGTTCCCCTACATTAATGATTGGCTTTTTACTTGACAGTCCTCTAAAGCAGGGGTCTCCAAACTGCTTCACCTTTTCCTGTCACCCTGTTTTCCTTTCACTCAATGTTCTGTGATTATGCCTGGATACCACACTCTGTGAGCAATCAGCTTGTTTAGTCACAATCTTTAAGTGCTTGTCCTCGATAAATGTTATCTGGAAATGTATTGAGTCAGCAAACTTATGTAGCTACTAAAAGATCATTAAAGGCACACGAAACCTTTGCAGGCAATTAGCTGATAATGTTGTTGCTCCATGACTTTCCAACTTTGACATTTTTTACAATGTTTTAATTTTCTGAAACACTGCATTTGAGATTTGTATTATCTGATAGTTATAATGTTAACTAGATTTAATGCAACAAAAAAAAAACCAAATACTTGATATATTCCAAACTATGTTTTTTGATGCAACTTTTTCAAATTATTGACAAAAAGTTAAAGTAAACTTTTTCTAATTTGTCAGGGATGTACCTGTTGTTATGATACTGAGCAAATCAAAAGTAAGTTTATTTTTGTTGAGAGTTAACATAAACAGACCATCATTTCAAGTCAAGCTTGACTTTTTACACTAAAACCAGACTTTAAGACAAGTAAAAAAAAAAAGAAAAAAGCTAATTAAACATCTGTGTAGAAGGCAGATGTTCTACTAGGGAAAAATTGTCAATTTCTTTATGACAAAATTTTGATAAAACAGAAGGCATGAACTAAGTAACCAGTAACTAAGAAGAATGTGTCTCTTACATATATGAACTTCAGCCATGAGGATTATTGAACTTCTGGGAGGAAAGGGATTTCACAGAATGAAAAAGGTGCAGTCTGCAGCAGACAGACAGTGTCAGAAAGAAAACTCATATCAGCAGTTCAGCTCAGAGTCAGTGAGGTCAGATAACTTGAATTTGCTTAGGGGCTGATCTCTCTGACCCCATGAAGACGCTCGGTCCATGTCTCTAAATGAACCTAATGGCCCACAGAAACATGGAGCTTTTCGGAAACATTTCTCCTCTTTCTCCTTGTATGTCGATGCATCATTTTTGTGAAATGACCACCAAAATTCCCCTCTGAAATGAGGCCCCTTCCTTGGGGATCTTTTAAAAACGTCTTGCTTGTTTTGGTTGCTGTTGAAATTGGCCATCTTAGAATCCACCAAAGTTTCCCAAGCAGAAGACTTGTAGCCCTATAATGAATGTTACTTCAAATGAACCTTTAGAGCTGTTCTTGGACATGGCAGACACTGACTCTGCCATGGAAAGGTGGCTTCTTCAGTATCCAAGTGGATGCATCTTTGAGGAACCGTTTAATTATGATCTGTGGAAATGAGAGCTGTCTGCTCCAGTGAGGCGTTCTATTGTTTCACATGAGATCGGAAACCTTCAGAAGTTAAAAATATTGTAGGATACTGTGTGCCAGCACACCCATCCAAAGGAAAGATTCATCTGTCTGTCAAAAGAAATGTTTTTCGTTTTACCTACTTTATAAGTGTAACTCTTTTTTTTAGACAACACATTAACAGTGAAGTCAGAAGTCATGTTAGTTCATACAGTGCTGTTATTGCCTCAGCAAACGTCTGAAAGTAAGGAAACATGCTGGAGAACGACTGATTCAGTACAGGATGAGAGTAATTTACACTGCCTGACTAACTTCTAATATTGTATCCTGTTTTTGCTTATTTTTTTCACCTTGCTTCTTTCTTTTACTTCCTTGTCAAAAACCAGAACTGCAGTGCACATTTAAAGACCCACACCTAGTTTAGGTATTGTTAAAAGTATAATTGTGACAATAATTTAAAAACCAGCTGCTTTTGTATGTGTGTTAGTTTACTTTAAAAGTTCCGTTTTGTTTAACTTTGACTTTGTTAAAAAATACGGCTGAGTATCAGGGCATCTACAAAAGAAAACAAAGTAACATGAAAATAAAGTTATACAATTATGAGAAAAAAGTCCATATATTTACATACAAACATGAAAAAAGTCATACAATTATTAAAATGAATTCAAAAATGTACAAGAGTCAGAAACTTATGCTTCAAAAAGACATAATTTTACAAGGAAATAGACAGACTTCTAAATGTTTTTACAAAAACAATGAACATGATCTTTTTAATTTATGTTGCAGACTATTCAGAGAAATCACATGCACACCACACTGCTCAAGATTCTTGCTTTATCAGGTTTACTTCTTTTATAAATGTAGTACTTTTTTTTCAAAAAAGCACAAATTATTTCTTGTAAAGTTACACATTTTTAAATCATAAATGTAAAATATTGACTTTTTAATTTTACATCTTTATTCTTAGCAGCTGGGTGGCTGGGTGTAGGACTGGCGCACAGGACACCTGGGTTTGCTTCTAGGGTGTGCAATGAGCTTAATCCAGTGTGGGTCACTATGGGCAAGTCCCTTCACACGGCTACCTAACTACCGGTATCTAGCCACAGGGTCTTCCTGTGCTGCTCTCTTGCCCGGATACAATACAAGTTATATCAAGAAGGGCATTTGTCAAAAAGCTCTGCCAAACTACCTGTGCGAATCACTGAAAGCTGATTTGCAGTGGCGACCCCTGCCGGATGTGCTGAAAGGTGAACAACATTATAATACATTTATTTTTGATAGCGTTTTTTAGGGTGACCCTAATACTTTGTCGTAAAAAAAAGGACAGAAATAGTATGACATTTAAAATAAAAAAAACATTTTTTGTTGTCTCGCAAACTTGTCTTCCTGCTCATTTTATTATTGCCCTGCAATGTGAAGTGGATCTGCCTTCTGTCGGCACAAACTGTTGGGAGTTAGCTCTCTGTAAGAAGTCTACCTTCCTTTCATTTTTGGTATTTCTTAACACTTGACTGTGAATAAAGGTCGAGAAAGAAGATGCCACTTGACTCATTGGTTTCTGAAGAGACTGTTTTAAAATGTGTTCTTAAGGCGCTGCCATCTTGGATATGATGTCGCTAACCTTTGTGAAAGTAGGCCGTCAAATGGCACACACCTGAGAAGGCTGTTCCGAGCTAAAAAAAAGTCCTTCAAAGAACCACAATCTCACTCTTTCACAATGTTCAAGCCAAGCATTTTATTAACAATTAATTACGAAATTCCTAATTTAATCTCTTTGACAAAATATATTTTTTGTCTCAGTTTGTATGTTTTTTGTGGTGCAGAAAGTCAGCCTTTGAGTCCATGAACTTTGATGATACTATTCTTTTTTAGTTCAGTGAATGATAAATACAAGTTTTTTTTTCTCTGCACTCTTTTGTTCTTGTTTATAATTGATGTTTTAAATAATGTATGGCTTTGCAGTTTTACTTGTAACTTCTGTGCTTTTATTTTGTCTTTTTTTTCATTAAAGCACTTTAAATCACTTTGCGTATGATTTCTGCTTTAAAAATAAGCCTGCCTTGCCTTTGAGAGCTGAAGGATTTCTGCTTGTAGCTGTCATTTTTTCAGTTCTTTCTATTTGTTTTTGCAGGCCTTGTTGAAGGACCCCCTCTACATTGGGTTAAGACACAAAAGAGTGCGAGGTCAGGCCTACGACGACCTGCTGGACGAGTTTATGAAAGCTGTGTCAGACAGGTACATGGTCGCACTGACCTTTTGTTCCTCATGTGCCTACCTACTTTAATCTGCCTGCTTTTGTCATTTTGGTTGCAGCGGCACACTGGGCCCTTAAAGGAAAAATGTTAAGTGGTTTAGCATGGACAGTTTGTGCATTGAAGACAACATTTGAGGGATTCAAAAGTCTTGGAAAAGAGTTACTGCTGATTCAATTTGGCCTTTTTTGATTCTTAAGTGAAGATTTTGAGGATGATTCTTTTCATGTCTGAAGATCAACACCGTAAATTCTTACAACACCCGTTTAGAAAAAGCTCAATGCATAAACAGTTGCTGATTTTAATATTTTCAAAATCAAAAATCATAAGTCAGCTCTGTAAAAGTCCATCTGAAAGCAGTACTGGTTGGTGGCTGCTGTAATTTAGAGATGATACTGTGAAATCTGCCTGTCCAGGTGTGTTAGTGCACAGACTGTGTGTTGTTTCAGAGTGTGCATACCACAACAGGATGGGAAAGAAACATTATGGTGTGCAAAGCATTACACAGCTCTCTCCGACCCACAGACTCAACACAAGCTTCCTGTGGCCTCTTGCACTCTCGCTGCTGTTGTCAGTAAGAGCTCAAATACAGGGGTTTGAAAATCCAAACAAAAGATGACACAACAATAACAGCATGGGATGGCTGATTTAATCCAGGCAGCTCTGGAGTGTCAACACAAAACAAAAAACAATGCCTCAGACTGCAGAAAAGAAACTTTTCAACTCCACTTCCCAGTGGTCTTTGAATCATGATTATGCTGTTTTTAGCCTAAAAACCTGTGTCGTCTTCTAGATTATAGCTTCTGTAGAGCAACAGTAGGTTTTTAGGAATTTTCCTTTAAGTTTAGAACAAAACCGTTGGCACAGAACAACCCCGGGCCCTCTTCCCCTTCCCGTCGCTTAAATCTCAGATCAGAGAGCTTGTGGCCCGTCCAGCATATTTTCAACACATATAATCTGATAAACTTTTTTTCAAACTGCATTTTCTTGTCTGCTGCTGATTCTCAACGATTTGAATAAACAAATACTCAGAACTTCAGTTTTTTACATGTGTCCTAAATAATCAGAAACATGTCAAAAACACCAAAAATATACAGTAACTTCTTAAGAAAAACCTCCTGAATTAAATGTTTTGCTGTTTGGAGAGAAAATGACAAACTAGAATTTTCTGTTTTTTCTTTCTGTTACAGTATGTTCCTCAGATTGAACCTGAGCAAAAAGACAGAATTTAATTTAAAGACCCACTTTGATGAACATCATATTTTTAACATGTTCTTGTGGCTTTTTTCTCATGATGGAGGACGTATATAAAGAAACTGAAGCTTAAAACTGTTTCTGCGTATTTCTTAGCAGACAAAAGATCCTGTTAGAAAAAGTTTGTAGTTGTTATGTACTGACTGCAATTCGCAGGCCACAAGCTTCCTGCTCTGCTCTATTCTGATGCATCCACTCACAGACTAATAGATCATTTAATGTCTTCATTTTCTTTGACTGAGCTGGAATCTTGCTCAAAATTATATGGCTGGATGGTGCCGATATTACTAGCCCTTTTTGTTGCACCAGTAATATTAGTTTAGGATTTTGAGGGCCTGTGACCTCGCGGGAAAGGGTAATCAAAGGAATGATGGGAAATGTGCGCAGGCTTAATCCACGCCTATGGTCTTGCCCACAACTCAGAGACAAATTTTTAATGAACTCCTGCCTCTCTGCAGAAACTCTGGAAACAACACGTTTTTTATTTTATTTTGGCCACATAATCATAATTAAAAGACCACCAGGAACACTTTTTTAATGACTCAAAAGTTGATTTAAGTGAGATTTTAACACATAACTATTTATTAATAAAAATGACAAAATAAAAAAAAATCGAACTTTTTGGTTTTAGACTTGTTAAATACTGTAATGGTGCGCTGTTCTTCTTTGACAGTAGTGAAATCATGAACTCTTTTGAGTGGGTTTTGGTGAGATACATTATTTCTTGCTGGAACTGCATGGTGCTAAAAGACTTGTTTACTCTGCTGCTCTTAAACGCACACTTTTCTGTGGCTGTGTGCCATCGAGCATCCCAGCCACACACTTACAGGCCTGCTTAAGTCTCATCCCAACTCAGAGATAGACAGAAGCCTGGAGGGAGAAGCCTGGGTCTTGGCCCCTCCAGCTGGCAACAGGAAGCCATGACTGTAATAACTGAGTAGCTTCCCAAAAACACAAAAGCAGTGCTTTTTCCCCTACAGGAGCCAGATTGGCGGAAGATGAATAATTATGGGCTCAGAGATTTAACAGATAATTACATCTCTGCAGCCCTTCAAGGAATATTCCTGTTTAGTTTTTCTTAGAAACGTCACCCAGACTAAAATACTTCACAGTGACTCATCATCAGTGAGGAGAAATCTGAAGGAATTTTAGGAAACACACTTAAACACACTTTTGCGAATTACAAAAGTAAGAATTTGGTGTCATGTCAGAACCAAATTATAAAATACTGTCTACCTGCCTCAGTTTTCTTTTCAAAATTAATGAAGCAAAAAAGTTTTTTAAAAAAAGGCTCCTTATCGGCAAAGCACCATTGTTGACTCTTGCGTGTCTCTGTTGGTTGAATGTCATCCTGGACTCTGAATGACCTCACTCTCATTCACTCAACATGAATCTTTTTAATTACCAATAAATGAGTTTAAAATGGACTTTCTGGGATGCTTCCAACTGGACAGTCAGGATGTTTCCTCCATGCTTAAGTCGAGCCGCCTGCAGCTGTACTTTAGAGCCTGAATCTTGTAACAGGAAAAAAAAAAGTCTTATTTTTATTGTTGCAAAAGTATTATCCTAACAAAAGTTCCTCAGAGTGTGATCGATCCAAGTCCATCTTCTGATCTCTTCTTCCACTGGCACCTGGTGTGCGCTTTGCCTGACCTCGTTCTTGCTGATGGTCTCCAGTCAGTGGATCTGAAGCATTTCATCAAATCTTCAGGATTTGAGGAATTAATACAAGGCTTACAATTTCTTGATGGTGATTTTTGTTGTTCTCCATGTTTCAGCTCCATACAGCTGGAAAGACTTGGTATTTGAGTTGAACAGGAGAATCTTGGTAACGTTGTGATGAGATGGGATCTCTTGATGTTCTTGAGGGTGATGAAGGGTGCCCTTGCCTTTCCAACGCAGGTTTTTACATTCGTATCCGTTCCTCCCTGTTGGTTCACCAAACTGCCAAGATACTCTACATGAAGGTCTCCTCTTCTTCTAAGTTGTTGTCACCAAGTGTTGAGGAGGAATAAAAACGGGTACAAGAGACATCCTTGAGGTGCACCAGATTTTATGTCAAAAAAATTTGACATAAAAACTGGATTTGAATGACACCTTTGCATTTTTCTCTCCTACCAGCAATAGTATTTGCATTTTGGCTTGGTCTCCAACAAAATAAATATCAGCAAATAAAGTCAAATTTTAATGCTGATCAGGGCATTTTCTAAGGTTTACTTTGTAGCTTTTATTCTAAAGTCTGCTCTACAACTACTTGGGCTCTGACAGTTGTGACAGAGAATAGTGAGGAGTACCATCGACTGGACAGCTGCGCTCCAAGCAGACAGCTGATGAACGGATGGAGGGGTCAACAGAGTGGAGGAGGAATGCAGAACAAACCTTTATTTAATGACAGCTGGGGATTTGACAAATAATGTGTGCTGAGAGATGCTGACTCTCCGGAGAGTGAGAGTGGGGCTGGGGATTTAGGAAGGTCTCCACCACAAAGCCCTGCAGGGACAGAGGTGTGTGCAAGTGTGTGTGTACACAGCTGTGTACCCTTGTCTTTGACCTTTGTTGTGGTCTTTTCTGGCTCTCTGTTGCCGTCATGAGGGAAACTAATGAATCTGCTTGAACCCTCTTGTCTGTTATGGTTTCTTTTGTCAGCAGCTCCAGAATCCACATCACACTGTGCTTTCTCCAATCTGGAAATACAGGATCCATTGTGGTCTAAGATAAAACCACACTGTTTCCTGAGAATCCTGGTCAAACCCATTTGGAACAAACATCTGAGTTATGCTTCACAGTGAAAATCTGGGAGGTCTTAAGCTATGGACTGCCAGGCATGTGGTGTTCGTTCAAGAACGGGCTAATCGCACATTCTTGAATATGCATTTAGCTCATGGTGTTCACACTGGACAAGCAGGGAGGGCCTTTATACTGTCTACTAGCGCATGTCCAACACCTACAATCGGACATGGTGAAATGTCAAAGTGGTGCAAATCTAGCACTGCACAAACCACAATTATTAATTTCTCCTACATGATGAATTTTCCACTAAATCAGAGTCCCTGATTGGTCAAAGTTCGATCTGGTTTACCTTGCAATTCACAGTCATTGAAGGTGCGTTTTGTACATAGAGCATGTAGCGACGTGTGAACGCAAGAGTTTTGAACGCAGAAGCCTGAGACGTTCATTGGAAGTGGCCACTTAAATACGGTTTGCCGAGGGCGATGTGAACATAGCGTCAGACTTACACCTCATTCATAAATGATAATGTCCTGAGCAGCTTTTCAGAAGTTGAGCTGGTTTATCCTTCCAGGAAAGGACACCCAGATACCTATATCTCACAAAAAAATCAACAAAAAAAATGTTCATTTCTTCTACTAAGAATATTATTGTGCTTAAATCACAGTAAGAAACACTATTTATAAGAAAAAATGTTGTAGTATGAGCAAAAAAAATCTGTTAATGGAAAACTATTTTCATCCAGCATGACTGCCTATGTTTTTTTATGGAATTTTTCACTGTGTGAAGTTAGGAACAAAAAACAGACAGAACTGAGGATAAAAAAATCAAGGTCATTCCAGGCTTCAGTTATATTTAAACTAGTGTTATTAGAAGAAATATTTCTATTAAGCAGTCTCCATGTTTCCATGTGACTGCAAAAACAAGAGTTTTTATATGTCCTTTGATACATCTCATTCACGACTGTTCCAATAGGGGACAATGAGGCTGTTGCCGCTGAAGGGAGCCTTGCTGCCAGAAATTCCTGGTTTGTCCAATGACCGTGGAGATTCAGCGTGTTCAGCTCACTCAGAAAATTTGTCGGTAGAGATTCATTTGCCTGCATGCTGAATTCCTGTGCTCAGCGCAGCATGAACAGCTATGCAAGGCTACCATTCAGAGGTACTGATCCGGAGACCGTGTCTGCAGGAAAACAGGGGGGAGCTTTGACAACACCGAAGGGCTTTTCTCCATGTTAAAAATGTATTACATGCTTACCTGTATGTGACAGATGGATGAGGCTGCTCTCCTGTTGCCCACTTGTTTCTAAAGAAGAAACTGAATATGGATTCAAACTATTCTCACTCAGTAAAGTGAAATTATGCTGTTGTCGCCCCACATTACTTAAAGGCCCACCCTGATTATCTTTTGATCTATTTTAAGTGTTACCAGTGGTCTATAGTTATGAGTATGCCATTTTTAAACCAAATAAAATGGTGTCATTAACTAGGACATTTTTTTTTCTGCAGCACAGCAGTAGTTGGTCAGAAATCCACCTCTGAGCTGTTGGCGTGGAGTAAGTCCATCCCCGATTCCCATCATCTATCTGTTTAAACTCTCTCCTGCTAGTTTTCAGTCTCTCACAACTGGTTTCTGCTCAGAGGTGCACTCCCTTGAGTGTTATTTGAATCATCTTTTTAATGGCCATTCGTTTCAGCAGGAAAATCAGCATCCACATGATCACAACATTGTAGTGAACTTGATGTATCTACACACGATAATGCTATTACTGTTTGAGAAAGCATTACTTAAGCCACCCTCAGAATGTTCTTTTCTTCTGAGAGCAGTCATAAACAGCCACGTGTTCATGATCTGTTAGCAAGCAGCCCTTTGATAAACGGGGAACATTTGCTATCTTTTGAGGAGAAGGAAATGCATTTGTTGTTAAATTTAGCATTTTCACCTACTGCAATCCATTTGCTATTCCTTTGAGCTGTCCTTAAAAAAAACTGATAAGGGCCAATCCTCTGACATGTTTTTGCTTCTCATTCTTCTGCTTAACAAACTCAAAAATAGAAGAAAAAAATATTAAAAGCTGATGTATCAGATTTGACTAGGCTGTAGTTTGATCATGTTGAACTGGTGTAAAGTCATTTTACTTCCTGCTCCAACAGTTTTCCCACAAAGTCCTTCTCAGTACCTCTTTGAGCAGATGCTGTTGACAAAACTCCAGAGGAAGAGATGGAAACAGATCTCTCTGGTAAATCAAGATGTCAGGCATAAAGTGTCTTGTCTGTTGAAGGATACGAACAACACATGGAATGAAGTTAGTGGTTTGGAGATTTAAATAAAGTCTCGTATCTTGAAATAAATCAACCGCATTGAAAAATTAAACCATTGCTGCCATAAATTTAATGTTTTTTTTTCCTCACTGCAATTATCCAAAAATATTAATTTGCTCTTTTAAACTTTAAGTTATGCCATGCGTCTTTTGTGTTTGTTTTTTTTTATTTTGCTATAATGTAAATAATAGCAGGATATCAACATGATAGGTTATGCCAAACTATTTACATTGAGTAAATGCAAACATTTAGGTGTGACAAATTACTTCAATATCTTTTGGGGTTAAGACTGTTATCTTTTTTTGTTGTGTATTTTTGTCAAAAAAAACTTAAGGTTAAAATTGTGCAATTTTTGCACATTTAGTGCAAAAAACTAGTGCTGTTAATCCATTTTTAAAAATCAGATTAATCACACTTTTGGATTGTGAATAATCACGATTAATCACAATGTTTTGCTAGGTAAACTTTACACGGCAATATGCGGCTTTTGAACAAAAAAAGGCCAAAGAGAACATTTTTCCTTCATTTTTATTGTAATATAACATTACTGAAATGTAATTTGTGTGCACAAAACACATCAAGACATCTGCACTTTAAATGGTCAGAGTGAATACCCTGCACAAACCAAAATGTTAAATTTTTGGAAGTGACCATAGTATAAGTGGGATAATACCCCACAAAATGTGTATTTTCATTAATTGATGCACAGCTGAAGACTGTTGCTTCTGATGTGTGATGGATTTGCATTAATAAATATTAACATGTTAATTTTTTAAATTTAGTTAATTAATCACGTGCGTTAACGCATTAACGTTGACAGCCCTAAAAGACACACACAAAAGAACAGATTATTACAGCAGAAAAACAAGAAATTATGTTTTTTTTTTCTCGTAGATTTTTTTTCTCTCAGATTGTGTATCATTCTTTCGCTAACTTTTACAGTATCATTTTGTCTGATTCTTTAGATTTACTGTTGATGCCTAAAGGTAACTTTAAAAAATCTTTAAATACATTGTAATTCTATAGAAATACTTTAAACAGATCATTCGTTAGATTTATGGTAGTTCAAACACAAGCAGATTTCCTGGAACAGTAAAAAAAAAATCTGGATTATATTTCCTGCAGAAATTACACTCAAGTACAGATTTTACATTTTCTTCAATGCCTACTGTGTGATTGAAGACTTCTCTTCCTGTTTAATACAAACGCACTTTTCTGTGATGGTGTGCTTATACTTTGCATGCATTGCTGCCCATGTCTCTTAGGGCAGGCCAAATTCTCTTTGACATAAAGGTGACAGAAGCTTCAGTTTTGGAAAGCACGCAGCGTGTTAATAAAACATGGCTTCATCTTTAATTGTGTGACCCTCACAGCAGCATTCTTTCCATAGGCAGAAGAGTTTCTTTTTTTTCAGGACCATAATCACAGATAACACACAGTTCATGGCCTTTAGAGGGCCACAGGTATACCTGCAGTCAGGTAGAAGTGGGCTGATGTTTGTCAGCTGCATTCCTGTACGCTGCATCGAATGCAACATTCATCCTAAAATGAAAGAATCAATACTATTGATGTTGACTGGTTGATCATTTAAAAAGTTGTTTGAACATTCATGCTGTAATTCATGTCTTTACTTGTCTTCAATAAAACACCAGTTCAAGAGTGGATTGTGTTTACCGGTAAATCACCAGCAAATGGAGGAAACTTAACTTCCATTTTGCTTTAAAGGGACATGGTCTGGTGAGTGAAAGCTTTAAGATTAGAGGCAGTGTTTTGAGATGAACAAATGAAGGCGTGTTCGGCAGTACCGTCAGTCGTTTGGATCGTGAGAGCTCTAAACAAAGTGTTATAACTGGCCAGAAAGGAGGAGGCTGCTTTATTTGTGTCACAAACTGTTAGGAAGTGCATTCAAGTGTGTGTAGCCAAAGAAATCTTGTGTTAAACCTCCCCTGATCAGGACTGTTTTCAGGTTAATTAAAATTATCTTAATTTTCACAAAATCTGCTACTTTTTTATAGCCAGTAATAAAGTTTCTTTTTTTGTAGATTTATTGTGATGATCTTCTGTCTTGGTGAGGTTCTGGATGCGATGCTCAGGCGTGCACCACTTTATTGCTCTCTTTTTGGCTTTTTATTCATGTAGACTCTTAGTACATCCCTGCTGCTCATTCCCTGTTGGAAAACATTTTTTTTTCTCCTTAACACGGCTCTGGTAGTGTGTCGTCAGGCTGCCAGCATCTGTATCAGAGCATCCGTTTTGTGCTGTGCGTCACAGTAAAATGATCCAGTGAGAAACACTCTCACATCGGGACCCCGAGATGTCTTACCCTCAATTGTTTGCATCAAAATCAGCTAAAAACAAAGAAACTGCCTTATTTTGTTGGAATTAAAGTGTCTTATAAAGTTTTATAAAAAAGACTGTGATGAAACTACGTTTTAAAAGTTCCAGGGTACTAATTGAAGGAGGACAATGTAATTTTTCAATGAAAACTAATGCGATTAGAAAGGATTTTCAAGCAAACTCAACTCAACCTCAACTCTCACAAATTCTGGGAGCTAATCTTACAGTTTAATTTATTTTTCTGTAATTTCCTCTGTTTGTCTGTCTCTAATTTCTTCTCTAACAACACTTCTATTGTTTTAAACTCAGGTTTCAGACAAACTCGCCCAGTCTTCCCAATATGTAAAACTATTAGACAAACATTAAAAGCAGACTTTTACTTTTACAGAGTCCCATGTAACTTACAAGCTTGTGAGTAAAAGTTTGAATAAAAGTTCATTTAACAATGGTAGCCTTTCCCTCATTTATGAGCTTGTTGAATATTGGACTAAGGTGATAGGTAAGTTTCCTTTAACACAAAAACCTTAAATTATGTGCTCTGTCTACAAACATAAAACCCATGCAATAAAATTCAGTGTCAGTGTTTTATTGCAAAAGCTGACTCATTGCTGGGTCACTTCATTAATTGTGAATATACAGTAATTAATTAGAAAGGGCGTGGAGGAATTAATATTGCTTTTTTTAAGTGTGTCTGGTTACCATGGCAACTACAAAACCTAAAAGAGGAACATGTGTGAAAATGACACTGCAATGAGTGATTTTATTTTTTACACAAATTAACACAAATCCTGCATTTTTACAAACCAATCAAACCAATCTTGAAGCTCAGATTAAACAGACAAACTTCTGCTCATTTTGAGAAAAGTTGTCGTTTCGTTGTGAGTGTTGTGGCGAGACAACATTTTTATTGAAAAACTCAACTTCATATGTATTGTTTCTTTAAAATGACAGTTGTTGCACAATGAGATTTTGGATTGTGCACACCAAATCTCCATTATTTTGTGATCAATTTTTTACCTTAAAAAGATCATTTGTGATGTTATGTGTGTATTCAAACAAGTTCCTTCATTCATTCATTCATTTTCCAATCCGCTTTATCCCTTTCGGGGTCACGGGGTTGCCGGAGCCTAACCCGGCTACTCATGGGCGAAGGCAGGGTACACCCCTGGACTGGTCGCCAGTCTGTCGCAGGGGCCACAAACACACACCCATGCACACCTAGGGACAATTTACAGTGACCAATTAACCTATGAAGCATGTTTTTGGACGGTGGGAGGAAGCCGGAGTACCCGGAGAAAACCCACGCATGCGGGGAGAACATGCAAACTCCACACAGAAAGGTCCCCCAGCCAGGACTTGAACCGGGAACCTTCTTGCTGTGAGGCAGGAGCACTAACCACTGCGCCACCGTGCAGCCCTTCAAACAAGTTCCTAATTTTTTTAATTTGAATTTTGGTGAAATACAAAAAGACTGAAGCTTTTCCATTTGCCACAAAAATCTGTAGCCATCTGGTTTGGTATTTTTGGTGTGAAAGTTGCAAATAAAAGAGAGCACAATTACTGATTCAAATACACAAAAATGTTATTCTAAATACTTACAATTACAGATAACAAACAGAAAAACTTGATTTCAGACAGTCATTGCAAGAATGTCTGTAATGTGTTGTTTTCCAGTGCTGTTTCTGTTCCCTGCAGCTGTAAATGCATTTCTCATCACAACAGCAGTTGTTCTGCAAACACCCAGCAGATTCCTGAGCAAAAAGATGCATCTGTTGAACGGCTTGGAAACCTGGAATTCCTTTTGTTGCCTCCAAATCTCATTTACAGACTCGTAATTCTGGCCGTGTTTTTGTGCGAACTGAAAGACCCTGACCCTGCTCTGCTTTGACCCTGTGTGAAAGGTGGTGAAAAAGCAACTTGTAAAACTGAACACTGCTGGGGGGGTTTTCTGGGGGGGGGCTTGACTGTGTTAAAGCTTGACTGTGCTTTATTCTTTAGACATGTTGTTTGTGTGATTCTGTCCCCTTGTTAAATGTGTGACCTCCCTCATTGACACTTGTTACTAGGTGCTGCCATAAAGTTTGGAAAACAGGTTCCTATTTGGTCAAAGTGACAAAAATTAGAAGCTTTAACTGCCTTTTAAAATTCAGAACTTAAAAGAGAAAGGATGTCTCACTGCTGTAGATACTCAAAAGGCTGAACTGAAGGCATTTTTTTAATGTTCTGGGGAGTGGTACAACACCCCCTTTCTTCCAGTCCAGTACTGAGTTCTGCAAGAAGAGAACACCCCCTACTGGACAGAATAATAGTTTTGAAAGTACAATGTTGTCTTTATGGGTTGTTGCTGCATCTGTTTTAAATGCTGCTCTTCTTTTTCAGATATGGTATGGACTGTCTGATTCAGTTTGAGGACTTTGCAAATGTTAATGCCTTCCGCCTGCTGAGCAAGTACCGCAACGAGTACTGCACGTTCAACGATGATATCCAAGGTATCAGAAAAACCCACTTGGGTCGAGGGGATTTTATCACATATGCAGAAGCCTTTCAGACTTCAACTGGTCCAAAGCTGTTTTCTCTGAGTGCAGGTTGACCTGATGCCAGAAATAAAACAGTATGAATGTTTGAGGTTGATAAATGTAAAGCATCGGCCCTAAAAAGTCAGGGAAATTCTTCAAATTAATTCAAAATATTGCAGGACTGCCCTGCAACAGGCTGGCAATTGTTCAGGGTGTTCCCCGCCACCATCGTACAGTAGCTGGGTTGGTCCCAGCAACCCTGTGACCCCAAAAGGGATTCTGACTATGGATGTATAGATGGATGAGATTTAGCTTTACATCACTTAATTCGATTTACTGTAATGAAGCTGAACAAATAATAAACAGCAAAAAAAAAAAGAAGTTGATAGTTTTATAAATAGTGGGAACATCTAAAACGTTTGTGCTGAAGTTCTCATACATCACCATTTTATCTTTGCAGAAGCAACTGACTGTTGTACCTTTTTGAGCACAGTTTTAAAAGTTCACACATATCTTTAAAGAACCACTTTTGGGGTTTTGACAAGTTTCTGTAGCATTTTTGGAGGACAAATGTAAAGAAAATTAAGATTAAAATTGCATTTCCTGGTATTTCCTTATTTAAATCGTGAATCAGGGTCAAATGTCATTGCCCTGTTTTGTTGCATTACTAATGTGAGCTTGGGGTTGTGAGCTGTAAGCTAGCGGGAAAGAGTGTAAACAAGCAAATGATGGGAAATCAGTGCATCATTCCCACCCACAACTCAGAGGTGAATTTACTAATGAACTACTGTCGCTCTGCAGAAACTATGTCTTGGAAAACTACACAGGTTTTTTTTTATTTTGGCTAAGAACTGTAAAATCACAATTAATCATATTTAACTGGGAATGCTTTTAAAATGATTCAAAAGATGATTGGAGTGGGACTTTAAATGACACTAAATGCATTTGACTTTTATGTTGCAGAACATTAAAAATATTCTCTTTTGACAGTAACATTAGTTGCACAGCTGTGAACTGTCAGAGTGAGTTTGTTAACTCTGCTGGTTTTTCTAGGCACTGCAGCAGTAGCAGTAGCTGGACTTTTGGCTGCTCTCCGCATCACCAAAAGCAAAATGTGTGACCACACTATTGTGTTCCAAGGAGCAGGAGAGGTACGACTAGAGTTTGAGGAAATGTACCGGCTGCTAGAAGAAGAATAAGTTCCTCAGAAAAGCTTTTTCTGCTTGGTTTCTTGGAGACCTTTCTGATCCTCTGCAGCCAGGAATCAGAAATGGGATCAGAAGTGATCCTCTTTGATCTTGTTTCTAGGCAGCGATGGGGATTGCTGAGCTGATCACCATGTCCATGGAGAAGGAGGGACTCTCCAAGGAGGAGAGTTTGAAGAAAATCTGGATGGTTGATTCCAAGGGTCTGATTGTGAAGGTGTTGTTGTTACTCTGAAATCTCTTGAGTTAACACGTGGGCAATAACAAATGATCCCATTCTAAAGAGTGACGCCATAATAGAGCAGACACCCCTTGAACATGTCTGTGCTTCAGCACTGTTTGAAGTTTCCGTTGATGTTTGCTTTTTGTCACCACAGAGCCGAGACCACCTGACCCACGAGAAAGAGAGGTTTGCGCACAATCACTCACAGATGAAAAGACTTGAGGATGTGGTCAAAGAACTGAGACCCACAGCCATCATCGGTAAGTCAAGAGTAAAAAGAAAGGACGAGCTTCAGGTGTGGCATGAAACAGAATCAATTTCTGCTTGTCTTCCGTGTCAGGAGTGGCAGCAGTGGCCGGAGCCTTCTCTGAGCAGATCATCAAGGACATGGCATCTTTTAATGAACGCCCGATCATCTTTGCGCTCAGCAACCCCACCAGCAAAGCTGAATGTACAGCTGAGCAGTGCTACACGCTGACAGAGGTGTTCACATAGATGTTCAAATACTGACTTTTCTGTAACCAAAGCAGGAGATGATGAACCTCTCCGCCTTGCAGGGCCGTGCCATCTTTGCCAGCGGCAGTCCGTTTGACCCCGTCACCCTGCCTGATGGGAAGACCTTATTCCCCGGCCAGGGCAACAATGCTTACATCTTTCCTGGGGTGGGTTTGGGCATCACTGCTTGTGCGATTCGACATGTTACAGAGGAGATCTTCCTGACAGCAGCAGAGGTGAAGCACTCTTCTCTGTTCCTCTATCCCCTCTCTTTTGCCAACATCTTTGATGTTATGTATTGTCTAGAGCGTCTTCACTTAAGAAAGACTGTGTTTGTGTTTGACAGACTCTGGCTCACATGGTGACGGAGAGAGACCTGGCAGAGGGAAGACTTTATCCTCCTCTCAGCTCTATCAGAGATGTCTCTCTTAAACTTGCCGCCAAGGTGAGAGCTGTCTGTCATTCCGGCTCCAGCGTTTTTGTGACTCGGTGACAGAGCCACCATTTCTAAAGTAACCTGTTTTACAGATCATGGAATATGCCTACGAGCACAACATAGCCACCCTTCGCCCAGAGCCTTCCGACAAAGACGCCTTTGTTCGCTCTCTGTGTTTCAATACCGCCTACGACGACTTCAGAGTTGACACATACCACTGGCCGGAGGACTGCATGACTGTGCAGTCATGTAAACTTTAATAAAAATGCAAAGTAACAGCTGTTGTGCAATGTCATTGCAAAATCTGATGTTAGAGATAAAGAAATACAACTTTTTTAAAGCTGCATCAAAATAAATGGTAATCTAACTCAGGTTCTTTTTTGTTGAAGTGATCTGCTTTGCAGAAATTATCTGGGAATTTCCTTCATTTTTTATTCTAAATCTACAAGGTGCCTGATGATGTCAGCCAAAAGCCTTTTTGTAAAAATAAAAACGGTTTTGGTTAAAAGTTTCTGAGTCATTTTTCTGGATTAAAAGGTTTTCAGTAAAGCTAGAGGTTAAAGAAACATTTCTGAAGATTTTCTTTTCTGACAGTTAGAGAAACAAAAAGAGGGATGTGTCATTTTATTTCCCAGACTTATCATTTTCATCAGTAACTTTTAGTGCCACGTTTTCTGAGTGTTTTATTTATTTATTTTTTTTTGTTGTTGTTTTCAGAAGATGTAGTATGATGTTCTAGCGCCATCTAGAGGACTCAAGTTATCACTGTCATCATTGAAAAAAAGCTGTATTTATGCTGAAGTGAATCGTCATTAACTGTAGACCTGATTTAAGTGTTTATAAGTTTTGTGACATAAAATGTGATTCATAGACAGTCACACAGTTACTTCCAAAGGACTAAAACAAACAAAAAATAAACACTGAGTTCATCAAGTGTTTGTGACCCAGCCGTGCATGCATGTGTTTCTATGTTATAGTTAAACTGAGAAGGATTTGTTATTGATTAATCAATCAATAGCTTGCCAGACAGGCTGTACGAGAGACTTTGGGTGGCCCACTGTCCATGCCAGTCTGAAGTCAATAGATACATTGAGCAAACAGACCTGTCAGTGTCCAGTGTTGAGCGTCCCGCCCAGGGCAAGAGACCCAAGGACAGCCATTGGTTTCTCCCTCTTTCCTTTTGCCTCACACCCCTTAAAAAGTCCCAAATCAGCCCTGGGCAACCGCTGCTCAGCTCTGCTGATCAATGTGTCTCAATGTCAACACCATGCAGCTGTCGGCTCAGCTGTCTGCATCTCGCTGCAGAGCAGAACTTCAATCCATGAGCCATAAATGATGTTTCAACCAAAACACTGATCTGATTTATGGATCAGGATGAAGTTCACTCCCCATAGAAACATTCACCTCATTATCTTTTTAATCGTTTCACTTCATTCAGTTAGGATTTTTCAATACTTTGCTTATTTTTTGAACTTCAGGAAAGAGCTTCAAATAATACTCAAAACTGAATTTCTCTGAAAATAAATTGATTGCTGCTCTGAAAGTACAACCCAGCAAACTGAATAAAGTGCTAATACTTGTTCACCTTTCAGCATCTCCCATCAGGGGTTGCCACAGCAAATCACCTGTCACCTTTACACACTTGGTTTTGGCAGAGACTTTAAGGCCAGATATCCTTCCTGGCATAACCCTATCCGTGCTGGGAACTAGAGGTAATAAACTGCTAATATTTAAATGAGACACACAATTAACGTTTTACTTTTTTGTTTTATGAGCACACACCTCGTGTACTCCAAATTCACCAGGATGCTTGAGTTTCATAAAAAACAAAAATAATATAGTATCACGGTGCTCCAGTTTTACGTGAAGATTATAACATTTGGCTTCTTTTTTTTTTGCTTTAAATCAGTCATGATGTGTAACCTTCTCATTAAGATGACACACATTTCTATCTGACTCATGGAGATTAAAACAAAAATATTCTGACATAAGTTAGACGTTGGAAACCGGTGTCACTCTAAGAAGAGCATTTAGTGCATTGTTTGAAAAGCGCGTTGAAAAATCGCTTCACAACAGTAAGGCTTTGGAAATCGTGTAAGAATAAAAAAATCTTCAATTATTTTGAAAGTTTCGTCATAAATCCTGTTCTCGTTTGCTGTTGGCACACAGCTTCGTGAAAGCTTTCCTTTTTTTAATTTGTCATCAATATTTAGCCGATTCAAGATGTTCCAAGCTAACCATCTCTGAGGCCTTGTGGTAGTGTCTGCCCTTTTCGACTGAAAGGTTGTGAGTTCCAAGTCATGGGATGGGTCAAATGTTATACACCAAAGTGCATGACACCCAATAGGACTTTAATTTGTAAATACTTTATGTTTTGTCTTTAATCTAATGCCTCTTTTTCTGTGTTAATTGTTTTTCTTAACTTGTCCTGTCCAGCAGCTGAGCAAACAGATCAGAGCTGAAGGCCAGATTGGACAGATTTTACTGATACAATAAGGGGTTATGAACTGTCTGACACACGAGATGTATATTTGTATAAACCCCTTTTGTGTCTGTGGCTAAATTTGATTTATATTAAAGATGTTTGTATACATTTCTCGTTGAACCTGACGGAAAGGAGAAGAGAAAGGGAGATCATTTATGCATATTTTTTAAAAAGAAGTGTTAACAAATGCTTGGGGATTTTTATTTGGTTGGCCCTGCAGCATTTGAGCCCGGCCTGCAGCCGAGGGAACCACCTCGCAGCTGTAACCTTGAAGGATTTTGACCTTGTTTACATGCTCATCAAATGGCACCTTGCGAGGACTTTTTGATCAGTGCTAATCAGTAAATCCCCCCTCTGGGGAAATTGGTGTGTTTGACTCTGTCTGGCCATCACAGTTCAAACTTCCCTCCTCCATCTGAACCCACCAACCTCTTTCTTTCCTCTCAGTTTGCTTTTTTCACACATTGAAATCAATGTTGTACTTTTAGAACCACAAAGAATAATTGCAATGATCAACTGGGTCATCCCACCTGTAGTTTGGTAATTATTTTGATGTTTTATTTTACTTAAAAAATGTGACACAATGATTATTGTAACAACATAAAATAGTAGCTTTAGTGAACATGTCCAAAAACCAAAACAAATCTTCTGCTATAAATTGTCAGCATGTAATAAAAAGCTGGTAACCTTTTAAATGAATCATTTAAAAGAATTATGACTTATGACTCACACTGTGATCAATTACATATGTAATGCCTGGACTAAGATCGCAGTGAGTTTTTGAAGTATTTCTTTGACAGAGGTTTAACACTGTTTTCTCTGATATGGTTTATTCTTTAATGCTGATTCTTGCATTTTTTGTAGAACTTGACTGCTGTTGTCCCTGCATCACATCCCTGTTGTATGTCATCAGAAAACTGGGCTGTTTTCAGATTTCTTTAGTTATTTTTCATGATTTCCTTAAGATGTGATTCAGCCAATGTGTGTTTCCTTTCTGTTCACTGTTAACACTGTTTTGTCTATTTGGGTTTTTCTATCTATGTTTTTTGCTTGCTTCTTCCACAGACAGGTATTTAACAGTTTTATAGTTTAATACACTTTTTTTTTATATTCATTGCTGTTTTTGCAGTTTCTTTTGTTGCAGCCATTTTTGTCATTGGTTACCTATGCAGGTGAATCAGTTTTCTAGGAACTTACTGCCAAATCATTGAGACTTTTACACATGTCCAAGTATTTGTTTAAAAAATTAATAATTACTTTTATGTGTTTTTTTAAGAAACTCTTTCATGAATTCTAACCAGTGTGTGTGATTATTTTTTAAATGAGTCAGGAACTACAAGGCTTCTGTGCTATGTTTTTGTGTTTTTATTCTCTGCAAATTAAAAAATCTGAATGAGCATCCTGCAGCCAAGTGGAGATTCCAGATTTTTGAGCCACTTGTGGGAATTCAGCAAATGATTGAAGAACAAACTTCAGGGACCAGCAGAGGGCGCTCCATCACATTCTATGAGAAGAGGACAAAACCAACTTCCAAAAAGTCTGCAGCCTTGTTGATGCATTTATACAATGACACGGCAGATGATCTTATTCCTTCACTTTGAAAGCACCTGAACTTATTTTTTTGTAACTTCACACTTTATTTTCATCTGATCCTCCTGATAAATAAAATCTTCTGCATCACTCCCAGAAAGTACAGAGACTGAAAAAGCAGACTGCAATTGCTGCAGTAATTACATATTTTATTACACTTTTTACCTTTTCATCAAGAAAATTATGAATTGAAATCTTTAGAAATGTTTTTGAAGAGATGTGCTTCCTGAAATAAACCTAATTTGCATTTCCTGCCATCAGTTAGCTATAGTTCTGTGATAATTTGTGATGTATCAATGGTTTTTAAAGTTTCTTTCATTTTAGCACAAATCTTTTCTTTATTTTTATTCAAATAATATAGCCTACAATTAGAGCAAATCTTAGGAGGCTGTTAGTCTACCTGAAGGTCTTGCTATAAGCTTTGAGGGTATCAAATAAAGCGGATTAAAAGAAAAAAAGTAGAACATAAAAAACATCTCCTTTTTACTGTTTGGAAAAAAACCTTGAAGTATTTGTAAGTTAACTGTATGAAATTCTCAAGGCACATACACAGACACACAATGTCTGTCAAATAAAGGTAGTCTGAAGGTCTGGGTTTTTTTTGTTTCGGCCACCTAATGCTAGCTATTTTAATTGTGCAGCTTCGCTGTCGACTGCTGGACAACAGTTTACACTTCAAGGATTTTCTGTGCACCTGTGTGCCGCTCTTTCCTCTCGCACACAAAGAACGAGTGAAAGAAGCTGAGGGTGGCAGGCGGAAAAGTTGAGATGTATTGATTGCAGAAAGCAACCAGTAAATATGAAAGGAATGCTGCCAACATTGCAACTTTTCCGTGCTTCTCTGAAATAAATTTTACGGTGTGAAAAGGCCTCTGCACAAAAGGCTCCATTAGGAGGTGAAATGCTTTCTGTTGTTTCCTCTTTTTGTAAAGACTCCTTTCACTGATTTTACCTATTCTCCACAGGTTTTTCTAACAAAAATTTGGTCTGTAGAAACCACCATGTTGAAAGCAAGACGTTGTGAGGATAGGAATGACAAAAATGTCCCCTGACTTTCGTTTCCTAAATAATAATCTTCCATTCTCTCCATCTGCCTAAAATTTAAAGATTCACGTTGATGAAAATTGTGCTTTTAGGTTTTTTTTTTACATTATGTTGGTATTTTTCTCACAATTGGGGACATGTATAAAGAAAATTGCATATTTCTTTAATCAAATCCTGGTGAATCATAAAAATCAACAAAAAAATGCAGTCAGAAAAAAACTGTATTTGTGATGCAGAAAAAACATTGGTCGCGCCACAAGCTCCCTGCTCTGCTCTATTCTGATGTTGACAAATACATCTATGTACATCTTTATATTCCTCGTCTGAGCTGGTGTCTGGATCAAAACTGTAAGGCTGAATAGCTCCAATGTTGCTCGCCAATTTTGTTGCACTGCCAGTATTAGCTTGAGAATGTGAGGTGCTATAAGCTAGTGGGACAGCGCGGCAACAGATGGATGTCAGGAAGAGGGTGTACTCTGCGCCAACTAAGAGGTGAATTCTGATGAACTCCAGCCGCTCGGCAGAAACTTTGTCCTAGGAAACAACAGAAGGCTTTTTTTTTTTTGAGTGGGCTAAAAATGGCATAATCATAATTAGAATACCTCTGGAAACAAAATTATCAACATCACATAGAAGTGAAGACTCAGTTTGAAGCACAAAATGACTGTTTTTTCCAGCAAACTCTGCCTCTTGGCTGAGTAGTGGTAGACTGTGTGAGTTTTGTTATTAGGAAACCACCTCTTCTCAGCAGCCTTGTGCCGCTTGTGAATAATTCTGCCTTTAATCCAGCAAGACGTGTCTGTCTTGCCTACAGTTTGTGAGGGCTGCACGTTGCACAGGTTTTAGCCTGAGAGGCAGTAGCAGGCGCAGGTTTCTGACAGCCTGTTGTTTCTTGGGCGGGTACCACGCGCAGATACCAAGCAGGAGCGCCAACGTCCTGACAACTCTTCCATAATTAGACAAGGCCCTGCACTCAGCATGAGGATTTATGCTCTGGGATCTAACATGACATGTGTGATCACAACCCAAAGTCTTGTTTAATTATTTTTTCTTGTAACAAAGGGTGCACAGACACTATTCCCTGCAGCTCTCACTGAACACAGGTTAAAACAGATTACTTGGTTGCTTCTTTGATGATTAAAAAAAACAAAACAGACCAGAACACTTTATTTCAGGTTAGATAAGCAGGTTTGTCAGGATAAAGAAGCCATATAAAGAAATTCTTCATGCTTTGACCCACTTTGGTTGAGGTTCTCATTGCCTTTAGCCGCTGAGCATATCTTTGCCGCCTTTTGAATAACGACACATGCTGGCCAGGCTTGTGCTTATCATTCTGTAAGCTCCAGATGGATCAACACATGTTGGAGTTAAGACAAGCAAGACATTTTTGCATGTGACCCAAATCACTTATTTCTGCTCCATCATGCAAACAAGTCAGTCCAAGGACTTGAAGTGGAACTCAAACTGGAGCACACTTCCTTCTTTTCTGCACTGAACTGTACAAATGGGAATGGGAATTTATGCTCCCATTCATACACTAAATGCAAATATGTTTATATA
>BSAI01000207.1:22235026-22290819 GCA_036245035.1 Adrianichthys oophorus
ATATATATATATATATATATATATATATATATATATATATACTTGCATAGAAGGTTCCCGGTTCAAGTCCTGGCTGGGGGACCTTTCTGTGTGGAGTTTGCATGTTCTCCCCGTGCATGCGTGGGTTTTCTCCGGGTACTCCGGCTTCCTCCCACCGTCCAAAAACATGCTTCATAGGTTCATTGGTTACTCTAAATTGTCCGTAGGTGTGCATGTGAGTGTGCATGGTTGTGTGATTGTGGCCCCTGCGACAGACTGGCGACCAGTCCAGGGGTGTACCCTGCCTTCGCCCATGAGTAGCCAGGTTAAGCTCCGGCAACCCCGTGACCCCGAAAGGGATAAAGCGGATTGGAAAATGAATGAATGAATGAATATACTTGCATTTTCATTATTTTAGAGTGATAAAATAAGTACTTTCATGGTAACACTTTCTTTTACAGTCCGATATTTACAGGACATTTAAGTGGCAACTACATGGTACTTTTGTTGGTACTTACATAATACTTCCATCCATCTTCTTCCACTTATATGGGACCAGGTCAAAGGGGCAGCAGTCTGAGCAAAGATGCCCAGACTTCCCTTTTCCTGGCCACTTCCTCCAGCTCCTCTAGGAGTTCCTTGGGTCTTCCCCGGGGCCTCTGGGACATGCTCGGAACACCTCAGACTCAGACTTAGCGATGCTGACCCTGATCCCACCTGCTTCACACTCTGCCGCAAACCGGTCCAATGCATGCTAGTGGACCTGGCTCGATGAAGTCAACAGCACAACATTGTCTGCAAAGAGCAGAGAGGATTTCCTGCGGTTTCCAAACCAGACCCTTTCTGGCTCCTGGCTGCATCTATAGAATATAATGCATAATATCTACTTGGTATTTATGTTGTATCCAATGGGTTTTACATGTTGAGTTATTGTGTCTCTTGTGGTACTTACCAGAAGGTGCAGAGGTAAAGTGGTGAGTGAAAACAGGAAATTGCTTCAAAATAAACAGGTCTTATTTACAAAGAAAAGAAAGCCCACCATCAATGTTGATGCCCTCATGACCAGTAGGAGAGCACTGATTGTTAAACTGAATGCTGAAATCACATTCGTCAAGCATTTTAAGATATTAACATGTATGCATTTGCAACAATAACCTTTGCAATTTTTCTCCCTGATCTTCATTAATTCTGTAATTGTTCCCCGCCAGTGATTTACTGCCAAGTTTTGTAAACATCAAAGCATCTCCTCTTTTCTCTGAAACCAGACATAACCCATTAAATTAGCATGCATATTGCATCTTGAGCTCAATAAGTTGCCTAATTAATTGTGAGAGGCAATAAGAGATTCTGGTTGTTATGGGTAAAGAAAGTAGTTTGTCTCTCTTGGCCTTTATGGTTACAAATACATGTGTATTTGTTGTAGGATGTAAATGAAAGCAGTGAGTTGTGTGTGATGGTAATGCAGCGCACCATCTTCCAGTCTCTCATTAATACCCAGGTTTCCTTTGAGTCAATTCAATTCAATGTGATCTTTTTAGCCCAACATTACAACACAATTGTCTCAATGGGCTTTACACTGGTATTTGTACGGAAGAACATTATGTCGGTCAGAAAACAAAAACATTAGCTGGTTGCTAAACTAAACTAAACAGATTAAGCTTAACTGGGCATCCCTGCTCTTAGACCCTGAATGTCCACATGAAGGAGGGATCCTCTCCCAGGACAGACAGATGATGTATCAGCACAGAAGAATTAGCTTCTCTAACTCTACAACTACATGTTTGAATTTTGCAGCAGATGAACTTCATCCAGATGTAACTGGAGAGATAGCTGTGGGTGCTAGACGAGCCAGAGGCAAGGTCCACGGCGATCTGTTATTTTTTTCTATCTTTAAACCTTTAACAACTGAGATATTTCAAACTTTTAACACTGGAGATGCATCTATTGAAACCTACCATGCTTGGTCAATTAGAATGAACAATGGTGCAGTGGTTAGCGCTTCCAATGCGAAGGTACCTGGCTCTAGACCAGCGTGGGGGGCGGGTCGTTTTTTTTTTTTTTTAACAATAAGCATAAGTGTTTATTAATTAATTTTTGAGAATTAAAAGGAATGAATTCGTATTGGAACATATTCCACGCAGTTGCGTTGTTTCTGTTTCGGACGGTGGTGTTGTTTTGTGTGTGTGGGGTATGGATGGATGGATGAGTAGTATCATTAAACAAGGAGTGGAGCAGATTCTGATTATAACAAACATCTTCCTTTGGCTTTTGCTGTTCCTTGTAATTCTACATCATAGCCAAAAAATGGTAAGAAACTGTAGAAAACATACAAATATTAATAAAAAAAGGAGATTATGCAATCCACTACTTTCTATAAAACTAACTGGAGGGAAAAGACTTCTTTAGCTTCATTTTTTGTTTGTTTTCAATCTGGAAGTCAAAGCATTGCAGCTTAAATGTGTCTGTAAACAGCTTTAAATAAAGGTTTTAATGACTTTGATATTCCAACTTTATTACAGACAATAAAGAAGATAATTGCAGAACATTATTGTTTCGTGATGCTTTTTCCACATGACTCTTGTTTGATATAAAAGTGTGTGCTTAGAATTTGGGCTCACTTGCTTTTCATGATTCAGCTCCATCACCAGTTGACATGAACAAACAAGTGAGTTTATTGTCATTCTTTCCAATAAAAAATAAAAAATTAGAAATATTAATTTATCTAGAGGGTGCTGTATTGAACATTATACTAAAACAGAACTCATCTAAAAACAAAATGTTGTTTTTGAACTCTGACTTCACACATTAGGGTAACAAAGCATCCCAAATTTGTCTGGAACAATGGAAAAAAGTACATTGTATTGTTTTTCCACAATTTGTTTTGTGATTACTGTATTTTTAAACACTTGCTGCTCTGTCCGTAACCACAAAAAAAGAAAAAAAAAGGCAAATGACTGCACAGGTCTGATTAATTCTTAATCCGAAATACATGCAGGCAGAACAGGTCAACTATTGAAAACCGACTGCTCGCATTGAACCATCGTGTAGTTTGTCCTCTGCAGGCTGCAAATAGGTGGATGGCTAATTATCTTTTGTGGATAGGCACAATGGTCTGGAGGCCAGGCTTCACTGCCCCAATAGCCTTGAGCACAATACCTCTAAACATTGAGCAAAATAATTGAAAACATGGTCTGGTATGAACACGTTATCTCACAGTGACAGTTCTGCTGAAACTGAAGGTGGTCTTACATCCCCCAGACCTCACAATTTCATTCGAAAGGCTAAAGCGGAATCATCTTGGCTGTCTTTTAAAATATTTGTGGCGACTGACCGAAATGTCCAGAAAACCAGTCGTGTGACCCTTCAATTACAGCGTTAAAGTCTTCAGTATTTTACTGTCACTATTAGACAGACGTCTCTCATACAGGTTGCTGAGTCCACGCTCATCCATATGGAAAGCCTTTTTAATATTTATTAGATATCCTTTAAATCAAATGTTTTAAACCTTACTAGTAATGCCAAAAGTACAACTAGTTAACTAGAAACATCAAAAAATGTGAACTAGTAAACTAGTAATCATTAAAAGTGTGCACTAGCTCACTAGTGGGCATTATTTATGCTTACTAGTGTTAGGTTTAAAGCATCTGATATCAAGGATATCTAATAAATGTTAAAAAAGACTTTCCATACATCCACCACCTCCACCAACCAGGATTCACCTTAGAAATAAAACAATAAAACATAAAAAAGTCATTGTTTTCCATGTTCTTATCATCATATTATCTTACAACCTAACAAATAAACACGTCCTACATGTTTATTACAGCAGCTGCATCACCTTAATGAATGTAGCTTTCATGAATTCTGTCAGGAGCTTGTGGAGTAGTTCCTAAAATCCAGGAGCCTGGCTTGTGACAGGAACTCAAAGTTTAAATCAGGCATGTCCAATTTTAATACACTGAGGACACAAGTCAATTCAGCTGTAGATGATTGAAAACAAATCTGGTGTGACTGGCAGGGAAACCTGAAGACATGACAAGAACTAAGGAACTGTCACTTAAGCTCCAAACCTCATGCACAATTCTTACAGTACCCCTCCCCAAAAAGGGCAGATTCCAGATTCCTTAGAATACAAAACTTCAGAGTGGGGGACCTGGAGGAGCAACAGAAAAAAATGTAAAACAGTTCAGGTTACGACAGCCAAACAGAGGTGAGGGTTGCAGCAATGCCCCTCCAAAACAGACAGAAGCCTGGATGTGGCATGGTGTGACTCAAAGATAGCTGCAGGAAAACCTGACGTGGCGTGGCATGATGTGGACGGCAGTGGTAAAAAGACTGCCACTGCCTGGTCCAGGGTGGTCATGTCGCACTGTCAGGAACTGGTGGATGATGAGCCAAAATATATGGAGGCCCTTCAATACACTGAAAATCATTAACACACATCTAGACAGCTATGGATGATTGACAGCCCAAACCTGGTGTGACTGACAGGGAAAACTTGAACATCAGAAGAAATTGTCACTAAACTCTAAACTAAGGTGCATAATCCTCAGAAACTCACCATTATACATGCTATCTCTTTTAAGAAGCTCATCTATAGCGTCTTCACCTAAAAAAAAGTATTTCCAATGTTTAAATCTAAATAAGCTGAAGATTTGACAAGAAAAAAGGAAGATTCAGGCTCAGTCAGTGATCATGATACATCATTCAGATAAAGGCTGAACAAAGACAAGTTCATGGGTTTCACAAAAACACACAAATTATCTCCATAACTTTAGGACAAAGCTGGGTATAATGGGAACTTTTTGAAAGGTTTGTGACCCACATCAGCAAGTGAAAGCAGCAAAGATCACTGGGAAGAGCCATGATGGTCGTGTGTTTGCCACAAGAAAGTCCAGCCATCGTTATACCACCACATTTTTGAACAGCCCACGGCTTCTGCAGGGAAACTAAACACAAGGACAAGTCTAAATGTATGTTGGTATGTGTGTGTGGAGGGGGTTTTTGTTCAGCAGCTATTTTGATTTGTGTATCGTTAGAGATGTTTTTTCAATGGTAGTGAGTAAATCCATGGGTAACTCTAACTTTGACCAGTGAAGAGGGTGAAAGAGTTGGGCAGAGTAAACTTCAGTCAATATGCCAGAATCACATCAGGCTTCATTTCAGATGTCAGAATCATCATCTGAGATTATTATTCCATTGTATGTATTGTTGTGATTTCGATCCAGTCTGTTTGAGTGACTGATTGAATTGGTTTACAGTATTTCATGTAATTTCAGCAATAAAACTATGGGAAAAATACAAAAAGTATAAATATAAATATTTTACATATACTTTATGTATTTATTTGGAATTTGTTTGCACACCCGTTTCTTTGTCTATTTTCTTGAATTAATGGATACTTGTGCATCGTTTGAGCTCATAACTTAACCTATCCCAGATCTTAGTGCCACACACTGAAACACAGAAACTTTTCTTTGAATTTTTATCAGTCTTTTTTTTTATTTCATACATCTTATGAACTGTTTTTGGATTTTGCATTGTAGTGTTTTCTACTGGCTCTGTATATAGCTTGGACTGTCTGCAGGTAACCTGCCCCACAAACAAACCTCTGGCTTACAAAAATGACAGAAAATTGTTTAAAGTCAAGGTCCCCCACCCCCCAAAAAAGCAGCAGTGGTGGTCATGTGACCACCCAGTTTCTGAGCTCTTCCTGTTTCTGGGTCAATCGTCTTCTCTCTTCCTTTCTGGTGCTGCAGTTTCTTTTCCCTGAGGCCATCAGAGCTGGTCCGTGAAGTAAAAGAACCCGAGGCTATGGATAAACTCAGGCAGGTCTTGGGCCCAGTGTTGCCTCCTCAGATTTGTAATTCTGCAGTCTGAAGAGCCTCTGTGATGGGCCAGGATGTGATTGGATCTGAGTAGCATTAATCCAGAGTGCTGGTTGGGACGGGTTGAGCCTCTGGTATCCTCTTAAGTTTGGCCTGGAGGATCATAAGGTTACAATTTAAAGAGTCCAGACTTTCCCAGCGTAATGTGAGCTGAAGATCCAGTATGCAGAGATGTTCCTGACTACCAAGGATCTACGTAATTGTCAGACAGACGAGGACAGAAGACGAAGAGTTATTGGGAAATGACAGGACTCTAAAACCTGGTTGTGCAGGGGCAACAGAAAAGCAAATATTGGTGCTTTTGCAGGATGGAGTCTACTCGGCATATTTGAGAACAGATGCAGGGTTTCAGGAACTTTAATTTATTTAAATTTGCAATTATACGACATCTAAAAATAAAACTAATTGACAGCTGCAGAAACTTTGTATATTATTTTTTTTGCAAAGTTTCATTTCTTTAGAGCAAATTTTTTCAAAATATTGTATGAGAATTTCATTTATATGTACAGTTTTGGAGTAAGTATACAGTTAATCTTTCATTCCTCTATTAATGGGTGGATTTTCCTGAATATTTGTCTACTTATTTTGAGAGTTCTTAATAGGAGAAGATTAAGAATTATAAAAACCTTTGCAGGTATTTTGAAAAGTGAAAGAAATTGAAAAGATGTTTAACATTACAGTCTCTCATCCATTTTCCAGGAAATGTTAAGAAAAAAGCCCGTTTTAAATAAGATAGCATGACAATTCCTACATATTCTGGCCGTTACCCTTCATTTATTTATTTGTTTTCTTGGCCGTTACCTTTTAACATAAACGTTTACCCAGCAGGCATTGCATTTCCCATTTGAGCTGATGTGATCAGACTTGATTATGTCCTCAGGATGTGTCCTCCTTTGGCTCCTTTTTTCTTTGCTATTTGAGCATTTAGTTACATGCTTTTAATTGGGTCCCAACCCAGCTCTAATCACTGAGCACGACACTCAAAGCTGGCTTTGTTTTTAAATTAAATGACGTCAAGATAAGTGAAGGAGCAAAAAAGTATAGGGAGGGGCTGCATGAATAACATTTAATTACTGACCGGTTAATTTGACTGTTAGGCTAAATTAACCAGCACATTGGCCAAGTGTGAGAAATGTAAAAGACCCTGATCCATAGATGAGCGTTTTCACACCCCTTAGGGGAAAAGCAGAAATGATTGCCAAACTTTTTGGTTTTTCCAAATTGTATTATTTTAGAAAATCTCCATTTTTGTTTATTTCTGACACCATATAAATATATCAATATCATATTTTATGCCAGTGTCACCCCTTCAGCAGAAATCTGAAGTTTCAGAAACATTCAATGAAGCCTTTTGTTTGTCTGTTTACACCAGTAAATCAATTTGCTACTCTCTCCCTCTCGCTCAACAGTCCAGTGAAAGCTCAACATATAAATTAGAGGGAGCTTTTTGCTTTTGCCTGAAGGAGCAGAGTGAGCTCAGGTCTGGATCCTTAGTGTGAAGGTTGATTTGGAGTGGCAGAGAGGCCATTAGCAGGGATAAATGGCCAGTTTGAATCCCATAATGACCACTGCCATTCACAATCGAAGTTTCACAAAAGAAAACGCAGTCCACCACTGGGAAACCTTCTCCTTGAAGGTGCCTCCATAAGAATCCCAGGTTGTGATTGAATAACAATAACCCGCGTCTTGGTTTCTAGAAGAAAACTTTGTTGTTGCACAAACCTTGAAGAAGCCGTGAGCTGCATTTGCAGATAAATAGAGGATAGTTTGTATCCCAAGACCACAGATCTTCTTGGTCGTTCATGCATTGACTTAATTCAAAAGGGAAGAATTAGCAAGGCCAGTGTGTAGCAATTGTTGAAAAAGTTAATTGCAAGAGTAGCAAACATAAAAGTAGCCAAATTCATTTGAAAAGTCGCACTTCTTCACACAGTTTGGACGCTGAACAAGAAACAGTTCTGTATTCTCTTTGAATGACGATGACTGCGCTCATGTGATTTTGAGGTCATTCACATTACTTTGAGACATGTTTTTTTTTTCTCTCTTTGCTGTTCAGGTACATTTTGTATATCAAAAAAGTTATTTGATATTTCTGCTTTTATGAAACTTGTCAAGTTGCTTTGAGGCAGGTAAGGAAGTGAATCAAAGAGGAAACTCAGTTTTTAAAAGAAGCTCTTTGACTGGGACTGCTCTATCCTGATCTGAGACCTCCAGAGTTTACCTACTCTGCAGCATATACAGCAAGACTTCAAGGTAGATTCTTTCCATTAGCCACCATATGAATAGGTGTTTATGTACCAAAGGTTGGAATTAGCCAATGATTTGGTCAGCCTGCTTGTTTACAGGTCACAACAATAAGCAGCTCCTTTTTATTTTGAAGGAATCAATAAAAATGGCAAACTCAACACCTATCATGAAGAGCACAAGACAGGACAAATGCAAATTTACTTGGCTGCTTCATAAGTCAGCGGCCATAATTAATGTGAAAACACAATGTTAAAATAAAGGAGTAAAACAAATTAAAAGCATCAAAGGAAGAAAGTTGCTAAAGAAGAAATAAAAGACTAAATCAATTGTAAGCGTTTCCATGACGACCGAAGATCAGAGATCACCAAAACCTCTGCTAACATATTTTGAAAAATGACAGAAAATGAAAGGGCTTTTAATGTTCAATTACTATTACAGTTTGTCATTCATTTTCAATCGTACTTGGGTTAGGGTTAGGGTTGATGAAGTGATAATTCTCATATTAAATGGAAAGTATTATCTTTAGCTAACTGAAGTTTGGTTAAATGGGAATATCAGCTTAAACAAAAACAGGATGAATATAAAACACCTTGTTTTACACATGGTTGCACTAATACTAAAATATGAATACAATTTATTCATTAGGATTGTGCCTTTTTATTAGGGCTGGGTGTCATTGTCAAATTACTGGATCATTTTTGTTTGATTCAAAAGTTCATAATGTGATTTCTGGTTTCAGCATGTTCAATTAAATACATTAAATCAAATCAGATTTTATCTCAAACCAAGTTTGTTTTATAAAATAAAAACTGTTTTTAAATGACAAATGATTCAAAATGAATGAAGAAATTTCTTATATTTAAAAATACTGAATTCTTACTATGAAAACCAACAGAAAAACAATGAAATACCAGATTAACATCCAGTCATCCAGTTCATGCTTTTGATGTTTCATTTTTAAAGAGTTGATTGATATGATTTAATTAAAGCATTTCTACAATCTTCCTTAAAAATAGCTTCACAGTAGAAAGTTTGTTTTGTGAATTTTCTTTTCTTAATCTGTAAATTTTGATGTAAATCCATTTTAACTTCACAATAGAATGAACTTTTTGAGCTGAAACAAAAAGGCGTCGGAATGATCGGTTGATATCAAATGTGTAGCTTTCAAACAAAATAGAAGCATTCTTTTTGTTTCTGTTTTTTGTCCTGCATGACAGCATCACTGTTTACTGCATATGACATGATAATTGTTTAAAAAAAATGTAAATTTATTTGCAACAGAACAATAACATCGGGACAGAGCGTCCTGAAAAAGAAACAAAATCAGTGCTCTGTCTTTCAAGTCCAATTCTTTTGCTGTTCATGAAGCTGCATTATCACACCAACATTTCTCACTGCTTTCAAAAAAGGAAAGAAATGTAGGTAATCTATTTGCCAGCCTCGAAATTTATCATCAAGGCATCGTTATCATCCAGTCACATCAACTGAAGGCACAATTTGACTGATGGGATACAGGTTGCAAAGCAGGTTAACTTTAGATCGAATGGTGAAGCGTGTTTTGTTTCCAGATTCCTGCAAGGGGGAAAAATGGGGAGCCAATTACGATAACAAGAATGTTTCTACTGGAGGCCAACGGAAATAATGAAAGAGAAGCTTTCCTGAAGCTCCGTTCTGCTTGATTTGGTTGCTTTGCCAAGGCCAAGATATTCTGAAACGGTACTTTTAGCCCTGAGCAGCATTGTTAAATTCTAAAAACACAGAAAAGAGAGAGTGGAAGGGGACAAAATACATGGCAATGGGGAGTAATTTCCTTGAACATGCACTTGAATTCAGTCCGATGCGCATTTGCAAAGCGAGCATCTGAGCTCACAAGACAATCCTCCCTCCAGGTTTAAAAATTGCTCCGGCCTCTTGCGGACCTCAGGGCAAGGCAGTTGCATGGCGGGCAAGCCGCACATTAGACACATATGGTGCTGAAACAGATTTAAGAAATAAGCTGTCATCAAGTAATCAAATCATTCATGTTTCAGAGAGCAATAAGAGAGGTATGCAAGCAGAGATGAGCAGGAGCTTTTCTAGTGGGATGCCTTTGTATGTGCTTGGTGTGCCTGCCAAACAAAGGCTTGTTTCCGTCGCTTCTCTCATCTTTACCGAGTCACAGATAAGTCCAAAACCAAATAACCTGATCAGAACGTTTGCCTAAGAAAGAAAGCTTATGCTAATTAGGTCTGTTTTATTTCCACTTTAGAACCCCATCCTTGAAGCATATCAACCAATGAGAAATGAGACTCTTGAATGGCTTTTCGATTCTGTCAGAGTAGTAGAAATAATTTCCTATCATCATTTTTTAATACATTTCTGTTGACCTTGACAGAAAAAAACTATGAGGTGAAGAGAAATCTGTAAATACAAGCTAACAGATTACAGCAAGTGGAAACTGTTTTTCTCTTCTATTATTTAAGAATATGTTTAAAATTAAAAAAAGATAAAACAACTGCAACAAAAAAACAAACTTACTGGTTTTTCTCATATTTATTCAGGAAAATTCTGATTGGAGCTCATTTGAATCAGAAATATATCAAAGAAGGGCTTTTTTTAATTCCTTCCACAGAAGGTCTTTGAGTATTATTACAATAAAAACACATTTGGTAAAAAAAATTATTGTCTTTAGCTTTTTTTAGAATGCAAGTCATAGTAATTTATCTCCCCAAAACCCTTTTTTTTTATTAACTTTGTCTTATTTTCACAATTTTTTTTTATCTTCTTGCACGGCCGACAACACCAACAAGTAGTTGCCCAGCTAGGTAAACAAATGTTATTGGACAAGTTCTATTAAGCTAAATATGAGGTACATAAAAATGTTGAAGTAGAGCAGACTTTCCATTAATAGGATGACTATTGACCAGTTCCCACTTTTCCATATATATGGGCGCTTGCAATAATTAATTTTAGCCTTGGTTGAGCAACGGCTGGAAATGATGCACACTATGCAAGCACTAGAAAAGACAAGCCGTGCTCACTGTGCCTTGTCTGCACTTATCCCATCAATGTCAACAGGGCGCAGCATCCTCACTAAGAAAAAGAGAAGGAAAGGGGGAGAGAGAAAGATATGCACCAATCTGCCCATCAAACCCCAGGCTCTGCTTTTTTTAACCCGTGCCCCGCCCGCCTCGCTCTCGCCGCCACCCTCGCCTCGCAACCCAAGGCCATGCGTCCAGGCTGTGCATGACAGCTCACAACATTCCCTGCCACAAATGCTTTCCCAGAGCATCCTCTTCTGCAGATTAAATCTTCCCACAAAGCTCTGATGGAGTGCGCCTCTCACTTTTTTGAATGTGTCAACAATTTCTGGCTGGCTGGCCAGACACCACATCCTGGCGATGTCAGCTTCATGAGTGTTTGTGTGTATTTGTGTGTGCGTGCACATGTGTGTGTGTTCTGTTATATTTGAATGTGTTTACGTCTCTGAGTTTCTTTCTTTTCCTACATAAAGCAGGGAGAAAAAAGGCCTTGTCATTCTTCCACAACTTAATCAGGGGCTACACACAGGAAAGGGCTGCTGCAGCCTGTACCTCCCTGATCATGTTAATGAGGTCCCCTGGCTATGCAGTCATTGAAGTATAATTGACTTGCTCGTCTCTTATCTTCCTAATAGACACTCTGACCCAGAGCACGTTTATTTCGCTATGAGAAATGTCAAGAAGGATTGGAAGTTTCCTCACTGTGCCCATTAAAACTGAAGGCATGCCACCCTGTCTACAGCCAGCCAGGGCTGCCATTGGCTCACTGCCTCATTATGCAGATGCCAAACGTAAATAAATGATTTGCAGATCAGTGCTGCCCCCACCGTTCTGTCCCGTCTCGGTCCGTCTTCCCGAACTGTTGTCTTCCCTTTGCTCTCAGGACAAGAAAGGAGGGCAACAAGGTAGGAGAGAGGAGAGGAAAACACACAACCGTCCATGAGGCACCATGACAATTTGTCTCTGCAGCAAAAGAAAAATCGCTCAGCTAGTAATTATAATAAGACATGTCCCTGATTTGAAAACCTGGCGAAGCGCATTGATTTTGTTACAGCTGCGTATGTCTCCTGGCTTTCAGGACCCATCAGAATCAAACAGGCCTGTGTGTAATATGGAGGGACCAAGAAGAAAAATGCGTAAGCGGGCGCCATGTGAGAACAAACCAGCGACAGTGGTGTCACGCTTGTGGATATGAGGGGGAACATCTGTGCAGCCCACACTCCCTGCTCTTCCACCATGTCTTCTGGGGCCAGTTGAAGAGGCACGAGGGAGGTTTTTTTTCTGTTGAGAAGGATTTTTTGCAGGAATTCCTGCAGTTTTCATCTGCAAAATCTCTTTGAATTCCTAGAGCTTTTCACAATACAACTGGTTTAAAAAAAAGATACACATGCAATAGAACACACATTTTAAATATCCTTTAAAACGAGAGCCTAAAGATTTGGAATTTAGAATAGACAGACTTCTAAATTACATCAAAGGTTACTATTTTTATTCTGTTAAAACTCTTACATTAAGGCTTCACTGCACAAACTACAGATTAACTCCCCCATAATGAAACTATTTGCTTTATAAAACATTGTTCTGTGTAATTCGGACATGCTTTGGTCTTCCAAATGTTATTTTTGAGGACAACATTTTAAATTAAAAGGGTGAAAGAATGTTTGCATAAATGTATTTGTTTATTCCAAAGTTCTATGGTCAATCCATGAGTGTGTGTGTCTGTGTGACAGTGCATGAAAAGCTACAGCACTTTTAATTTGGATGAAGCCACAACTCAAAGTAGGAGTCCTGAAAGGTTTCGGCCACTAAAACATCTGCGATGGACACTTCCGCAGTTATAAAATTACTCTCAAGGAGAGGACCCAAAAGTGATTCGCCAAAAGACAGGCCAGTTAAGAATCAAGTAAATGACCTCAGAACTGTCTGGATCTTAAGAGATTGGCTGTTCACCAAAAACAGATCATGGTCAAAACTCAAGCTTTAGCCAAAAAAAAGGCCCCATTTCAAAGATTTGTCTAGATGAAGAACCCGACCACTGACCAGGCAGGCCAGAATCCAAAGACAGGACCCATTCCCAAGACAGGCCATCATTTGACAATATCTCCTTTACAAAAACAGGTCACTGTCCAAAGATATAAGATAAAAAAGTGAAACTCTATTATAAACAGTAGCAACCACAACAAAAAAAAGATTCTACTTTTTTTTAATGTCTTTTTTCTTGTTTTAACGAGTGTATTTTATAATTATTCTAAATGTTCATGTTTACAAACAAGTTACATGAATTTAGCAGATAAAATTATTTTTTATGCCTTGAAAAGGTAAATCCCAGCTATGCCGTGCCAGTCAGGGGACCCCAGAGGTTAATAACAACATTTGTGACTGCTAGTGTGTCAAATATTCTTTTTGCATCCAATATTCTATGGTTGAATAATATTATTGAATCCCATTTTTGAAAAAGGCAAAAACTATTTTCTTGTCAGGAATGAATGTTAAAGATAAACATTGAACCAAGTAACCAAACAAGAAAATTGCTCAAATTTGTTAACATTTGCAGACAACAGAAGAAAATAGAATAAATGTAAAATAAATATGGTACATATTTTGAACTGTCATTGGGCCACAGATATCTTCTTTATTTATTTGCAGAAGACAAAACAGCATGTTATCTGTTTTGTTATCTGCTCTTTTTAAAATGTATTGAATTTTTTTTGTTGTTTTCTGATCAGCTTCTGTGTGATTGCAGTACTGGCTCTGCCTTGACCGGGAGACATCATTATTGTAATTACCACAAGCTCTAGTAGTTGCAGGCAAATCATTTTGCCGGGTTCATTCTTTTCCACCGCTGCAGCTTCACAGAGCAAGGAAAATTACATTTTTCACCGAGCCTCTCTGTTGTCTGTATTGTGACAGCGGTCATACTTCATCACATTTCCCCTCGCTCAGCTCTGAGTATCCCACAATCGGAGTAATGGTGAAAAAAAGGGGTGCAGAGAAAACAACCTATTTACCACACTGCCTCGTGGCACCTTTGGCTTGTGAATAGGCAAGCGGGCTTAGCTCAATGACTGCTAATCATATGCTTTCGTTTGGGGATAATTTGTTATTAAATGAATTCAGTATGAGGGAATCCATATAATACCCATCAGCATTGTTGTTGCTGAAGGTAAAAGTCCTTTGCTCAGTTTACAGTATAGAGGCACATTATGAATCCTTGATTACCTAGTTCCTTATTTAATTTGACAGGAAAGTAAAAGTCTTGGATGATTAGCCATTCATCTGCTCTGTAACTTCTGACCTTAATCATTGGCTGTTATAATGCAGGTGTATGACAAAAAGCCTGAACTGAGAATACAAGCACATTTTTTCATGACTTCCATTTATTTATAACCACTAGCGTGGAAATGCATAAAATAATTGTTTGGATCTTTGAGAAAAAAAACATCTCCGCAGACCTTCTAATCCCCAGGGCGCGGAGATTTTGGAAACCAACGTGACAATGGGTTTTCAAAATTCTGTGTGTGCTCTCTGCAGAGAATAGTCAGAGCAGAAAATGTGAATGAAACAGCAGAAAGGCAACAGTTACTGAATACTGTTTGATGTGATTTATTCATGTCTGGTCTTTATTGTGAAATGTGAGAATGATGGTTGAAGAGCTGAATTGACCAAACGATATCTGTGGCATAGAGGCTGAGGACTTGAACAGACCAGATATATCTACACTGCAGCCAAATGTTTTGACCCTCTTGAACTGTTCAATTTGTCCTCTTCTTATCTAACATTCAAATCCTGTAATCTAAACCTAAATCCAAGACAGATCCAATATATCTACAAATCTGCTATCAAAAACTGCTCATTCTCAATGGCTCAGGATTGTCTGAGGGCAAAAAATTGGCAAACTTGTAAAGGGCATGCATGTGGCCAGCAGGAAGTGGTAAAGTTGTAGACCACTTATGAGCCTGTGGACCCAAAATGTTCATGCACATTTTTTTTCTACGTGCAAACACCTATACCACACGCAACAGTGAGTAAAGTTGAAGTGGGTAAGACAAAGGCACGGCATACTGATTTTTTTCAGCCCCTACAAATCCTGAGGACTGCACATATGGCCAATCAGTGCTAGTCACGTGGTAAGTACGAAGCGCCTTGCGTGCTGACGGCCCATTTTTGCCTTGAGGGTAGTTGTGACCAAGGCTTTAGTAGAGTGTGGCACAAGGGCAAATCATTTAAGTTCATTTTTCCCTCATTAATGTACACACAGCAAAAAAACACAGAACACAGGCTTTCGTTGGGCCACCTCTCCTCAGTGCAAGACACATGAAAGCCTGAATGGAGTTTGCCAAAAAACACCTGAATGACTCCAAGAGGGTGAAAAATAAGATTTTCTGGTGATTCTCTGACCATAATAGAACTTTTTTTACCTTAATTCTAAGTGGTATGTGTGGAGAAAAGCAGGCACAGCTCATCACCTCATCACCTGTCCAATACAGTCCCAACAGTGAAGCATGGTGGTGGCAGCATCATGCTGTTGGGGTGTTTTTCAGCTGCAGGGACAGGACCACTGGTTGCAATCGAGGGAAAGATGAATGTGGCCAAGTACAGGGATATCCTGGACGAAAACCTTCTTCAGAGCATTCATTCATTCATTCATTTTCCAATCCGCTTTATCCCTGTCGGGGTCACGGGGTTGCCGGAGCCTAACCCGGCTACTCATGGGCGAAGGCAGGGGACACCCCTGGACTGGTCGCCAGTCTGTCGCAGGGGCCACAAACACACACCCATGCACACTCACATGCACACCTAGGGACAATTTACAGTGACCAATTAACCTATGAAGCATGTTTTTGGACGGTGGGAGGAAGCCGGAGTACCCGGAGAAAACCCACGCATGCACATGCAAACTCCACACAGAAAGGTCCACCAGCCAGGACTTGAACCAGGAACCTTCTTGCTGTGAGGCAGGAGCGCTAACCACTGCTCCACCGTGCAGCCCTTCTTCAGAGCAATATAACAAAAATGGAAAAATTTAAAGAGGTCTGAATACTTTCCGTACCCACTGTATATGTCATAATGTAAGTGCATGCAACTTTTTTACAATACACTTACTACACACAATAATCATACATTGCGCTTTCAACAAGCATCAAGGGAACTGCAAGACACACCTGTGCTCCACGGGGCCAGACAACCCAAAAACCCACAACACCAACTCCAACTCCATGGGGGTCCATGTGACTAAGGCCTAACATACACAAACACACAGCAGGTGAGGACAAATGACTCTCAGAAATGCACACCAGACTCCATTCAAGCAAACTTGTTTCAGCTGACGAGCAAATGAAGGGATGTACCTCTGGATGGAAAGGTGTTAAACACAACCCGAAAGATTGAGTAAGAACACATTTAGAACACAGTGGCAGCCAAGGTCAACAGAGAAATCTCACAAGAGTATGAAACTTACTGGGTGTTACAGAGAGAAGAAAAACACAATGACGCTCCTACAGGGGATGTTTAAATAAGAAAATCCAAAGAGCTCCAGGTCTCATTGATTGATTGATTGATTGATTGATTGATTGATTGATTGATTGATTGATCTGGTTTATTTCAACCATAAATTGTGGAAAATACAAGACAAAAAAAATCTCTACTTAGATTTTTCAAACTCATTACAGAGATAATGAAATGAATTGATTTAAAGAAAAACCTTAAAGCAAAACAAAGACTTACTAAGTCACTCACATATGATTCATAAAATATAGTGATTATTAACTGAAGTCAAGTAGAGCTTGAAAAGTCACAGTTTACAATTCAACTATGAAGGTTGGATAAAAATTGATTTAAAAAAAAAAAACAACAGAAATACTTTCCTTTTGCTTTGCTAGAAGAATGCACAAACAATTTGTATTTCTTAAAAAGCTAACAAAAGCAATAAAGTGGTGGTAGTGTGATGGTTTGTTGCTTAGTTGTAACTGTAATTACAACCATCATAATTGATTAAAATCATGACTATTCTGCAGTACTAAAGACATTTTGACAATGACTATCTGTCAATCAACTCATTCTGTGAACTTTTCCAGAAAAGGATAAAAATGTGAGGTTTTGAAATGGACTTCTTGAGGTCAGGGTTTAAATCTAACTGAGATGTTTCTTCCTAAAAAAGCTTAGCAGCTATGGAAGACAATCAATGCTGGTTATTGATCCCTGATTGTAGCTGATCCTGTGGGGGGTCACACAATCTATTCAAAAATCAAATTTTTGTTTTCATTAAAACCATTATTTAAAAAAAAACATATGCATTTACTTGAATTATTACCTTTGTAAGCATTCATTTGTTAATTTGCTTTCCTCTGTTGACACAAAACTATTGTAATGTTCGGAACTTCTTTGTACCATTAGTCCTAAGCATGTCACTGGACATGGCCGTGTTGCCCCGTGGACAATTGATGTTGAAATGACGTTGTTCATCCTTCAGAAGCAGAAGAAGCAGGGACATCAATTTTTTATTAAATTGTTGTCAGTTTGACGTTTAACATGTAGCCATCGAATTTATATCAAATGATCGTCAACTGTATTACCCAGCATTCCTAATTTAGTTTTTTCATGTGGGATTGAATTTCTACTGTTCATGTATTTCCCACACAAACACAATGGTAGGAAAAAAAATTTTAAAATAACGTTGTCCACTAATTGGATCAAATATCGACTATGGCAAGCCTTTTTAACATTTAATCGATATCCTTGCCATCAACTGTTTTTAGCCAAACTAGTATGCCAAAAGTACGACTAGTTAACTAGTGACAGCAAAAAATTTGACAAGTCAACATCAAGGTGCGCACTGGGTGATAACCTTATAATGTAAAAACTTTACCACAGACAGCTATTTGACTAATGCAATTAACATGCTAACTACTTTGTGTAAACATATTGAAGTACAGAATTAGAATCTTTTTCAGAGCTTTCATGTTTGGTGGCTGAAATTCTGCAAAAAAGTTTCTTTTTGTTGACACTTGAACTTTACATATTTGAACTAAAACCTCTGTTTTGTAAATGTTTCATATTTGTGATTAAAAGTTTTGATTAGCAGCACCTGTCCTTTTTTGTTTTAAATTCCTGTCAGAGCTGAAATGATGAACTCTGCTGTGTTATGCATATTGACTTGCACATATGCACATTTAAGGATTGGACTGAGTGAGTGTGGAATCCTCCAAGTAGTGATTGGTCTGAGTCAACATTTTTTATGGCACTCACTCTCGCCAATTAGAAGTGAGCTTGTTGGAAGTCCACATCCTTTCCACTGAGAGCAGGTTCGGGGGAATCTGTGAACCTCACCGTTCGATGTGGGGGTCAGCTGGCACCAGCTGGCATTAATGAGGCATCTGATTAGTCAGTCTTTAACTGACAACAAAGAAATAATATGTAAAAAATAGGATTAACAAGTTAATGTTAAAAAAGTGTAGCACAGTAAGAATGGTTATTCTGACAATTAAAATGACAAAGTAATAGCTGTTTGTTTCTCTATAGAAGTCTATGGGATTTTGGCTTCTTGGAACAAGCGGGTGCTTCCTGTTTGGAACGCAGGGGGGGAGGGGGTCACTCAGTTCAGTTCTCATACATAGTCACTGGTTATTTACTATGTGCAAAAAACTGAAAAAGTGCGTTCAAACCTGGAGTGTCCGTGCAGTCTGTTTATGTATCATTAACTGTCAGCGAGGTAACTAGATTATTTGTCCATTTTGGATCAGAAGCCAGGTTAGGAACTGCATACGTCTTCTGTCCTAATTTGCTGAAATTGGACGATTAGCTTTCCATTTCTTAATTCGTCCTCTAATTTGTTAACACAGAGGTGTGACAGAGAGCAGCTCTTCACTGGTCATCAGAATACAAAAATGAAAAATGCTGCAATTGGAAAATGAACTGTCAAGGTCCTCAGTGAGGCTCGTCATTGTTCTGCATTTGGCATACAAACTTTTTTGCGTTACAGTTTGTGGCTTTACATTTATTATGTTACCTTCAGAAGGAGTTTGTTTAACAAATTTAATGTGCTGAGAAATGTTTGGTATTCAACAGATTTCTAAGCTTATCCATTCAAGGTGTTTCAGCACAGCAATTGAAAAGAAAAAAGTAGAATGTGAGTTAAGCTTGTTTTCAGTAACTAAACAAAAGTTTCACTGGTGAATTTGTGCTGTTTGCAAAGTAAACATAGAATCTTTGTTGTGTTAATTCTCAAAGTCTCGTATTGGGGTTCATTCAACTGAACTATGTAAAGTCAGACATCTTATTGTTTTGCTTTTATTGTGTTGTGCGCAAAAAATGTGGCTCAAAAGGAAGTCATTTTATGTGACATCCTCAACTAAATGCAATGACATATGTGTGCTTGTGTAGTTTGTGTGGTGGTAATTTTTATTGACAGTTCATTTAAATGCATGTGAAATGTTAAATTTCATGAAAATAGAATGAATAGTCAAGTTATATATAAAAAAACAGTTATTTAAAAAAAAATCTTTGACAGTGGATAAGACCTCAACACATACCTAATGAAAAATGTGAAAAGGAAGGAAACCTCAAAGCTAGAATAGAATAGAATAGAATAGAATAGAATAGAATAGAGTGGACTTAATTAATCCTGCCAGTAAAAACTTTGCGTGACAACAGATAAGTGATAAACATGAAAGAATGATGGTGGAAAGTTCTCAGTAAGGCCGGTCCAGAGTTGATGGTCATCTGTCCATAAATAAAACTGGGGATGAAGGCTTAAAACTTCAGTTTGACTTAAATTTCGCCACAGATGCACTAACATTTATGAAACAAGACTTGAAGCGTGTTTATTGCTTTTGAAAAAGATGAGCCACTTAGAAGGTAGTGATAATGGAGAAAGTTGCTTGCATCAAAGCTTCCTACAAGATGTTTGGTGAACTGAACTGGCTCCAGATACTTTCATTTTTAAACTGGCCTGGATGAAGGTTTCCCCCTCGGATGCCCCGCTGGACTTCATTGACATGTACAGAATATTGCCACTGGTGCATGTGCTGGGACTCTGCAAGTGTCTTTGTGTGATGTTCCATTCTGTGCATCGCTAATGGATCATGGCTGAGATGTTGGTGTGCACGTGTCCTTGAGCGTGGGTGTGTGTGTGGGCTGTGTGAGCAGCGGCGCATGTTGAACATGTGCTGGCGTTCTCAGAGGAACAGCGGGGCTCTAATAAGGACTAGTCTTGGAGGGCAGCTGGTAAACTCTGTCCTCAGAATAGGTGTCTTTTATTTGTACACAAAGGAATGCAAATTAGCCGCAGTGCCAAGTGAACACTGAGAACCGATCCACATGGGACACTCGCTCTCAGATTTTCACCGCAATGCAACCTGCCTCAATCAAAAGAAAAACAAGCAGGACTAATGACAAGGCCCACCCACAACTGTTTTATATGTATTCGGGTGTGAGTCTGAGCATGTGTGGTCACCAAAGAGTCATTTTCTGCTGGGGCAACAAAAAGTCTGCAAGTCTGAAGAGCTGAGGAGCTCACACACAATTGAAGCACTTCATCTTAAACCTCCACCTGATGACGAAGTACCAAGCACCCCATTACTGCACTTGTGTTGCTTTTTAAAAACATACATCCTTTCATTCCCTCCCCGCTGCAGTGCAAAAAGTCCAGATAAACCTCGCCTTCTTTTATCAATTCATCTGGTCCAAGCAATTTTTGATTTGAATTTTTCCAGGCAGGTTCTTTTTTCCATTCTTCAAGCACCATTAAAATCCAAACTATGTTAGATTTTCCACTGCTGTCTTAGTGTATTTGGGTACATTTCAGTAGGCATGTGGAATACTGCCCTCCATTACTGAAGTATTTGAAAATCTGACAGTCTTTTTGCTATTTGTTTTTACCCTATTTTTGCAGTTTCACATTGTTCTAACACTGACATTGCTTTAAAAATGTGATTGTGATTTTTGAGAAATCCACAACAAAATAGATGCAGGGTTAATAAAGTTTTTATAAAAACTGGTTGATAATGGGGTACACAAGAAAAAAAAGGTTAAATTAGAAAACAAAAGACAGGTTTCAAATATAGTGTTTTCTGACCTAGTCATTGATCAATTTTTTACAGTCAGTGGTGTCGACGCAAACAGTTACATCTGAACCAGCAGAATTCATTATCACATCTGTTTGTGTTAGTCTTGTTTCCTGTTTCAATCACCTGTCAGGAAAGCATCAGGAGGACTTGGCAGCATCACTGAACATGCATTCTAAAAGTTGTGTAAACAATTACAAAAACCAGAACTATAAATATAAATTTTTCCAGATGATGCAACATTTGGAAGACCAACTCATTCAATAACATTCTTAAAAAAGTCAAATAGATATTGGACACAAATATTCAGAAACACATTTGCTAATATTTAGTAATGGAATAACATCATCAGCAGAAGTCCCAGTGAATAAACTTTGTTAGTTTGTTGATCAGAATCATTTGCCTTGGCTCCAACTGAACGTTTGGATGATTCCTTTATTTAAATATTATTGTTCCAAATAAATGTAAAATGGAGTCAAGTTATTTCCTCTCATGGTACCAAATGTCCTTTTCCTAAAGCGGATAATGTTGAAGATTTGAGCTTCATTATAGAACATTATGGGCTTTATTTTGGCAACATTTTATGAACATCCAGGTTGTTTCACACAATTGGGAACTTTTTTCAGCAACCAATAATTATGTTTTTTCTCTTGAATTTCTATGCTAATATGTGAAAGGCACGATCCCAAAGATGCAATAAATCAGCATGTAAAGCTTTAGCTGGATATGGGTAACGTGGTGCCATGTAGAAAATTGATTTCAGTGTCTTGAGATAGCATGAATAGATCTCCTGTCAGATGCAGCATGACGGTGACCCAGCGGAGGCCAGTCAGACTTCAAAAGATGCCAGCTGTTATCTAAAACTGAGGGGGGTGGAAGCAAAGAACGAGTGGGGCTGAAGAGGAAGATTGAGATGACACGTTGGATCTTCGGGAGTGTCACTTTGTGTAATAGGTGAGTGGCGGGTATTCATCTGCCTTGAGAGAAGGGGACGGAGAATGCTCCACATGGACTTCAATGAGACTTCAGTAATTACTTATTACTGCACATATGGATGAGATGGGTCATGAGAGGACTTGAGGCGTGCCCAGCTCTTCCTCCATCTGAAAACCACCTCCAGAGTGACTTCAAGAACATCGCTGTAATGCTCCAAGACAAAAGTCTCATTACAGGTAATTATGGATTGCCTATATTGCCTCACTGGCCCTTCTCCCCCTTCAGCAAGAGCCCGCTGCCTCATCCTCACTTCTTTTATCCTCTCATTGAGCAGGAGAAGCAGCCTGGGAGAGGTAACCAGGCCTGATGAGGGGGGAGGCAGGAGGGGCTATTACCTGAGAGCAGACACTGATCATGGCCGCTGACGCTTTACTGCACTTCCATTCATGTGGAGTGGCTCACTTGTAGGCAGCAATTACCGACCAAATCATCCAAACTGGGCTTAGTGATGAAGAGACTGGACAGACTGAGTGACTGGCCACACTATTCTTTCCTTGTGTGCCGTGCATTGTCCCGTGCTTTCAAACAGGGCAGAGCAAGCGTGTCACATGCAGACGCTTATGCACTTTGGACATTTTTGGTCTTGTTGTGCAAAAGAAAAGCCGTGACACAAGTTTGTTTTCACCTAAATTAGATGTAACACAAAGAGTGAATGATTAAGCCTCTTGTGTTATCCTGTTATTGCATTTTATTTAGGATTTGGACAAATAAACCAATATGTGAACACTTTGAGAACCCACACAATGCTGCTCTCAATTAATTGTAGATACATTTTACTGTCAATGAGCTCATAGACCTCAGCTGAAGTATTTTAGCTGAACTTTGTGCCTCTCCCATCCCCACAAGAACAGCAGAAATCCTTTCACCTCACCTTTAGTTCTTACTCTCACTTTACAAATGTGAAATGCAGTCAAGTTTTGGGTGTGCTTTTAACTACCCATAGCCTTGTTGCTGGTCTGCCTCCATGGAGGTATTAGCATATGCTGACATCATTATGTTGTTCTTGTTGTTGTTTAGATGCTTCAGCCTCAACCACACCTGCCTCAGATTACAATCAGCTGTCCAAAAAGGCTGCCCTAACCCCTTTCCTCCTATTTCTTCTAGCTCCATTATGCAGACCTCTGTTGCTTGAAAGCAGTTTGAAAGTCTCAAACCTCCACTGGCATTCAGGGTTTATGAATGTTGTCAACTCCAATGTCCACGCGCATGTCTCAGAGTAGAACAATACAACATCAGAATATTCTTGCAGCTGTAATAGTTCAGATGCACTTTAATTATTCAAGATTCCTTTATTACCTTAAAGTATGACCATCTCAGAACTGATATGTCTCATATGACTTTTTGTGTTACACTTCATTCATTTTCATCAAAATATACATACGGGTATGTTACGTTGAGATGATGAGTGATAAGGTGAAGCAATGAAGCAACTTCTTTCTTTTAAAATGAAAGGCAAGAAAATGTGACAAAAAAATCCAAGTCAAAGTGATTATCTCCTAACATCTATGCACAAGTTTGTGTCTTTGTGTAGTAGGCTGGGCTTTGTGAACTCTAAGACCATAACCAAAAGCTTAGTGATTACTTTAAATCAAGATGGTCCAAACAAAACTGAAAAAGTGAGTATTTAAAGGAGGACTATCACCATCCAACAAAAATTTTCCATTAAACATTGACTAGTACTAGCTAAGAAAATGCCATTATTTTTTTAATTCATTCATGACATTAGCGATAAAAAATAGTTTTGAATATCCAGAGACAATTATGGAGGTCGCCATGTTCGTGTTCAGCGCACCTAGCGTTTAAAGTGCGCAAATGTGTGTCACTGATGCGTGACGTCACTCTGGGACAAAGCATCATCAACAATGGCTGCCACAGAAGGAGACAGGAGTCAATTTTCCGAAGAAGAGGAGTTTTTCGATTATATTGAAGCTTTTTATGGTTCAACCATATATGTATGAACCGGAACATTCAGAGGGAGAAGAAAGACCATCGGGAAAAGAAAGTGAAAGTGACGATTAGAGTGATGATGATGATGCCTGAATGGTGCTCATGCGCCATGTGTGGACCAATGCCGACCGGTCACCAGAGCCATTGTTGTCGAGAGTTGGATGTTTTAGAAGACAAAAGAGAAAACGGGGATAAGAATCTTCATAGTATCCATCCCCAACCAAAAGAAAAATACAAAAGATGCGAGTATTCATACAAAGTGTTGCAATTGACTTAGAACGCATGACAATCTCAATAATCAACTGTTATCGCTATCTCTTTAAATGTGTTACAATCAGCGCGTCGTCTTGGACCTTCTTTGGACCGTCATAAACAAGCTCAAACCATAATATTGTTCTCACCACAGCAGCTTGACATACTTCCTGGTAACACTCTTAACTCGTATTTTATGTCAAATAAGGCTGACAATACTCTAAAATAAACAATTACCTTCCTAGTCCAACACAACTGGTAGCAATCCTCGTTGATCATACACTGTAAAGCGTGAACAGTCCAGGCTGCTGTCCCTGAATGATGTATGTGTACTACGTCATCGTCATTTCTACTTTGATCCATCCACCGTGAATTATTCCTCAAAGATAATGGTCAACGTAAAGAATGAATTTAAAAGATTATAAGAATCATTTGTAGTTTTGTTGATGCCCAGCATAACTGCAGCTTTCAGTTTATCTTCATTTTTTTAAGCCAACAGGGATTTTTAGGCAACTTGTGTTTGAGTTAAGGCATTTTTATGCATGAAAGCAGATCAAAAAGGAAATATTAATACTATTTTTGTTTTTTGTTTCTTTTTTTATGTTTGTGACTTTTTTGGAAAAAAAAATTTGAATTATTTTGTTATATATTTAGACTTAGAAAACATTTTCATTGTTCAGTGTTTAGATTCATATGTTTAAACTAAGCACATGAAAATTACTGGGCTGATCAATGAAATGCAAGTAGTATAAAATAATCTCTTTTATGTGTGAAATTCAATATTTTTCAAAATGGGGGTCAAAATGTGTAAAAACAAAAGTAAAACTCTGTTGTTCACAATTTTTTGACATCCTGGACATAATCAAAGTCTAAAGGATCCTAGTTTTCAATCTAACTATTGTAAGGTTGTAAACAGATGAATAATTGCAACTCTATCGGTTTAAAAACGATAACAAAGAACATTTTGTGATGGTTTACAGATTAATTCTCAGGATGCGATTTCCATTGTAAAAATCAAGCATTATGCTAATTTGTCCTTTTGGTGGAAATTCATCAGCAAAGTTCATTGGTGTCAGTGTTTCCCCTTCAAAGCCTCCTGCTCGGTGTACATCCGTGCACGGCGTGCTCCCCTCTCACCATGAGATCACCATCCAGGAGCTGGTGCAACAGGAGGGGCCGTCGTTCACAGATCAGAGCAACAATGGCGTCTTCCTCTGTCTCTTTAAGCATGTAACTGTGGGAACAGTATAATCAAGCCCATGTCACCACCAGCTGCTCCATCAGGACCACATTAGAATAAACAGGCAGGGAAGAATTGTAAGTACAAAGAGAGGAGACAAGTGGGTCGAGAAGACTAAAATACACTTGCCTTGTCTACCATCGATGGAAAGATGATATTGTTCTGGGTTACTTTGCCCCGCATCAACACTGGGCTCCATCTGTGGCTGCAGCTAAATGAATAAGTAGAGTGGGAAAGGTTGAAGTTGCCTGCTCTGTTCATCTGCTTGGACCCCTGTAACCTTTAATGGCACAAGCTGGTCGTGTTTTCTCCTCAATGCCACATTTATGGCTTTGTGGATGAAGACAGAAAACATATGTGCTGGTTCTCTGCAACTCCATTCATGTTTTTGATTCTCATCCTGAAAATAAATTCTAAAAGTAGAGTGCTACAATTCTGTCAGCATCTGCCTGAACTGCAGATGAAAGAGGGCAAAATAAAACAGAATCGAATAACCTATTCGCCATGGCCACAGATTCTGCAATTGTTAATTATATCATGAAAAGATTTCAGGAATGAATGTGTTGGACAACAATTTGGTGTCCTTGGAAAACTCATGCAGACTGAGAGCTGAGCTATTGTTATTAAAGGGCCAGTGCTACCTGCACAGAGGAGGCCAGGCTTGAATTTCTTTTCATGTCAAAACACTTCTCTTTCTTCAATGAGCCGAAAGTTAACAAGCTGGGCTGTAACTACCCCAAAAGTCAAAGTGTCACCATCAGAAAATACAGAGCCACTGAAATGTCCCACCACCACCTCCCATATGCAGCAAATTACATTAAATGTAGGTTGTGAAATGCATATACCCCTGTCTATTCATCCTGCCTGAAGTGCCCTTTCACTAGCCAGGATCTCTTCTCATCTCCAGTACCTGTGAATTATACAAAATGAGGCATTCGCCATTGATTTTATAAGTCCATGGTAGTCGCTAGTAATCCCATTATAACATGTCTGTTAGTACAATAGCCTGATGTGGCCTGAATAAAGGAAGCCTTTCTTCGCTTTCTCAAAGGTAGCCTGTCTTCCAAATTACTTCTTCAGAAGTTAAAAGGCTCACACCCTAATCAGTCTATTATACCAGACTAATAGATGACCAGTAATTGCATCTAATAACTTATTACTCGTCTACACAAATATTCTAATAGCCTGTATTTAGAAGCTATTTTTTCAATGGACATATTAAGAAGGAGTGTGTGTGAGGGGGGGGTTCTTTTCAAGAGCCAGACAGACAGCAACACAAAGAAATACTCTCACAAAGAAAACTTACAAAGCAACCTGTCGCATGTTTTTTCTTCTCTTAGCTGGATTAATATCTAACCTTATTCATGGGGATGCGAGACTTCAGCTTCGTCTTCATCTCCAGAGCTGTCAGGCAGCAGGCCTTTGTTTGGTGCCTGCACATCTTTTGAGAAGAAGGAGAAAGGCAGACCAGGGAATTAGAGATAATGTCCTCCATCCCTACACCACTATGGTTGGCCTTCTCAGTGGCAGAGCTGGGTGAGGGGGATACACTGTGTGAAGGACTTGATCTGCAACAGTCATCGTGGTCCCAACATGAGTCACAAGTGGAACCCCCATCATCAGAGCAGAGATCAATCAGATGTAAACGTCTTGTCGCTCACCAGGAGGATGTAAGTTGCAGGTGTCTGAGATCCATAAATCTGAAAACTCAATAATTCTGGACATAAGCTGAAGAAACACAATAAAACCTACTCAACAAAGGATCCACAACGACAGCAAAAATAAAGCCAGCAAACACATGATAAAAAAGCTTTGGCGGTATTGATGTCGTTTAAAGGTAAAGTTCTATCAGTGTCACACAGTTGGTTTTCAACATTTGGTTTCCACATTTGACCCATCCCCTGGGGAAGCGATGAACTGCAATCAAGAAGCATTTGATGGTTTAACCCCCTTTTACTCCTCAATTCCAGAGCCAAGCAAACTGTTGTAGATAAAGTTCTATCATGCTAAAACTACACCATTCTTCAGTGCATGACAGACACAGGCAGGAGAGGTACGGCCAAACATACAAAGCCAGGAAATTTGCTTTTTGCATTTTGTGTCTGTTTAATGAACATTTCCAGTTCTGAAGATGACTGATATAGCTGCACTTGGGCCGTGCATGTCACCTGTGTCTCAACACGTTGCACAGTTGAATTGATGCAAAACCCCAAACCAGGACATAACAACACTAAGATGGCTCCACGGAGCTTGAATGTGAAATGAAAATCATTCCATTGTGTGGCATTACCTTTTTCTGATGTTGTCAGTAAAGTTGATGTGGAGGACGTAAACATAATTAACAGAAACTTGATTTGATAGATGCAAAAAACCTTGATACCATGAAAGGTAAAAAGAAATGAACGCACAGATGCTGTGCACATGTACAGTGGATTTTTCACAAAGAACAAAAACTAATGATAAGTGTAGCTTGGCATAAACGGAAAGAAACAGAAAAACAAAGATGAGAAAAGTGACATCTTCACAGAATGAGTTAAAGACAAATTTGTGATGATCCGTGCCTTTTTATTTTAGTTTTCTTGTACTTTTGTGCTGTCAGGTGTTGTTCTGTTTTTTACAGATCTTGATGAGTTTTAAGTGTCTTTTTTTCCACAAATCAAAGTTCTCACAGGTTTGTTTTTGGTTTTCTACCACAGTCTGGCGACCTGTTCAGGCTGTACCCTGCGTTTGTTCAACAGTAATTGGGTTGGCTCCAGTATCCCTATGAAAGGTTTTAAGCCTGTAAAACCTGAACCATTAAATATTTGACAGAAATTCAAATTCTTTGGATTTGGAGCCTTTATAGGTCACTCTGAGCAAACAAGCAAAAAGAAAAAAATATATATATTTTTTTTATTTTATCTTGTATCATAACTTATACATCAGGTCACACAGCTCAAATATATTTTTTTCTTGAGCTAAAAAAAATATTTTAAGACAGAAAAAATACAAGAAATTTGTATTTTCATTCCATTGCTCTTGCGGAGGGCTGACAGACTCATGTATCAAATATGATACGTTCGGCTTTAAAGGGTTAAGTGGGTTTTGAAGATGGATGGATGGATGGATGGAGAGGTTTGTTTAGTTTTGTCACTTTAATTTTTTTTACTGAAGTTTTAGTTTCTGCCAACAAGCAACATCACCTACTTTGTGTTCTCCTAACCAAAACCTAAGGGTGTATTCAGACTGGACACATTTGGTTTGCTTAAACCAGAGTTCGTTTCCCCCCATAATCCAGGACAAATTTTTAGTCTGAGTACACCCAAACGGACCCTAGACCAGGAACCGCTCTCTGACCCATCTTTTGAGGTGGTCTTAGTTGGTTTCCAATCAGACTGAGCTTCGGTTCACTCTGAGTTTCCTCAGTCTGAATATGCTCCATGCTCAGAGTGCAACATCTGGACCAAATGGCCACCAAAGTCGGCCATTATGGTATGTGAACAGAGAGCTGTGGACAAACGTAAAAGAATGACAAGACACTAATAAAAATGTGGTCAAATGAATCCAGGCTCATTAAAATAACTTTTTACACGATACACATTGCTCTCACTGTTTCCCCAACAATCTATGTGCCGTTAACACTTATCAGCAAACATTCATAGTCGTGGTCTCCTCAGTAACCGCCATGCAGAATGCTTCTGCTGTACCAAAGTAGCAGTAAAAAGTGTTGTACCTGACTTTATTACAGACGTTCAAAATGGATCAGCGAAATATAAAATTTAAAAAAGTGAACTATCCCAACAAGAATTTCAAAGCTTAGGAATTCCATTATTCTTTCTCTCATTGCTTTGCCCAGCTCTCATAATTGCTGGCCAATGACTGAAGAGATCTTTTGTCACATGGTTTTGTTTACAAGCTTTGGTTCAAAACAGAATTGTCTGGTTGAAGGCAGTCTGAATACAGATCAAACACAAGGTTCAAGACTCAATCTGGACCAAATGAAGCGGTCTCGATCCGGACCAACAGATTTTGAGTACACCCTAAGAAAACTAACATCCAAGATCCTCAGGAGAACTTGTTTGCAGTGGCTTCTCACTGGCCACTTAGTACATTTAGCTGCTTTATACATACAGTTAAAGTTTAAATGCTGAAGACATGCACACACAGCAGCTTAAAGGTTGAGCAAACAGTTCATCATCAATAAAAAAATTTGCAAACAATTTAAAAACCATTAAGACCCTTGGATAAGAGTAAATATTTATGTTAAGACCATGATGTAGTAAAGTTAGCAAAAGCTTTTTTTTTTTTTTTTCCATTTATGCCAAACCTGCCCATTTCAATGACACCTTAGTGACTGCTGCTTATTTGGTGTTAACAGTTGATCAAACTTATCTCATGTTAATTAGCATTTTCTAATAGTTAGAGAAACAAACTTAATTTACAAACCTTGCTTTTGTTTAAAGTTACCTTTCCTGATACACAAACAGATGCTGGACTGAATCTGTGTCTTGGAGGAAGCATCATTGACAAATATGTTTATTAACCCTAGTTCGTCTGAGGCTCAATGTGCAGAGTACAAAGAGGTAGTTAAATGGGCAGGGCACACAAAAACCCACTGGGAGTTTATAGCCCCCACTGATCAATGACCTCATCCAGAGTCAGTTTGCCTTTCAAAGGCGGTAAGACCAAAGAGCAGAGGGACCTTTTCAGCCCCGCAGATAACAAACCAACACCAGACACCCAATAAAAGAGACTTCCACTTCATTTAAAAGCAATTAATTTTCTTGGCTGGCCGAGCGCTCTCTTTGGTGTGGCAGGTCTGTGCACACCTCCTGCACTGTAATGGAGTTGACTGGTTAACTTTGTGTCTGCGGTCGCAGTGTTGGCTGCCTGGGTGAGAGCGCTGATGCGCAGTGGTACACAGTGTTTAGAAGGGACTGAATGGACCCGTCACACAGCCCACTGAACCCCAATGGAGCCTTCTTTTTTCCAATTCTCCCTGTGCCATTCTCACTCCTTCCATATCTCTCTCAATGTCTTTACCATCCTCTTTCTCTTCTTCATGTTGTCTATGAGCCCATTTTGGCCTTTGTCTCCTTTTCTTCATCACTTTTAGCTTCTTTCTTAAGCGCCCCTCTTCAGTTAGGGTGACTTTTCTTTCAATAGGAGCAAGGGTTTAAATAGTCATCCTTTGTAATATTTGGTAATGATTGTCTCCAGAGGATGTGAAAGGCACACTCAAAGGATAAATATTCTGTTATTTTAAAGCACACATAAACCCACGAACATGTAGTGGATGCACTGTGGGCTTTTAAATTTACACACAATGCAACTGAAGGTAGATCATAAAAACAAAACAGCCTAGTTAGGTACAACTTTGAAAAAGTGTTAAAAAGAAGAGCAAGGACTGACAAAGTCTCCATGTTTGAGTCTTTCCTTTAAACCTCTGGTTGCATTAGAAAAAGCTTTGTAGAAGACGAGAAGATGCAAAGACTGCAGCTTGTATTCATATTATTACAGTCAAATGTATCTTTGTTGGTGGTAGTGAGTTGCAGATAGTTGTTTGCTTTAACTTTAAAGATTAAGCAGAGATCAATATAGCACAGAGGATGGCAAACATTATGTTCTCTGCGACTCTGTACCAATTGTCCCACGAACCAATATTGTCTGCGGCCTGGGGGTTGGGGACCACTGATCTTTAGTAAACATATTGTGTCAATATTGTGCAAATCAGTGGTGTACTTAGCAGTTTGGGGGCCCTAGGCAAGAAATAAAATGGGGCCCTCTGAGCAGTTGTATTAATGTTTTTTTTTTTTTATCTTTACCTAGGTTAAAACGTCAAATAACTTCTTCACTGTCCACTAGTTGACAGAAGCGATATCAAGAATCCTACTGTTTTGATAAGCATCTTAAACTGAAATCATCTCTAAACTGCCGTAAGACAGAGCTCACAGCCTGTGGTAAAATTAAAACAGGAAATGTGCAAAAAGCAGTAATTTGGAGGATAAAAATGAAATAATTAGAATCAAACGTATACATTTTCTTTATCATATTTATATTTATATTTTCTTTAGCACTGGCTGTGACCGTTTCTTTTCTCTTTGAAGCATCATCAATCTGCCTGTCAAAAATCCTCATCGCTTTTATGCCAATCATTTTCCTGGAGACAGGTGCACCTTTCCGTCTTTGCTCAGAACAGTTCTTCTAATTCATTGTTCGCTTTCCTTGCACCTCCATTAGGAAATCGTTTAATTGTTTTCCTGCAGCCATCTTCTCAATATCCCCCTTCTGCCTGCGTCATTCTCAGATACGTTTAGGATCCACCTCAAAACTGTTGTGCAGATTCCTTACCAGAACGTTTTTTGGCGTATGTCACCGCACCAAGTTTAAACCCTAAATCAATGAGCGTTACTTGGCCATTGCTACAGAGACACCCGGCATCTGCACGACTGTGCTCGACCCAGGGAAGAGTAGGAGGTGTCTTAGAGGAGCCCAGTTGCTATAGAGACTGGCGTCCAACAGTAACCTGGCGGCTGTTGGCGATGGGAAGCAATTGGAAGATACGGTAAGATACGGTGTGTTTGAAAGGAAGGGTTTTGCAGAGCACCTCTAGCTAGAGAAAGTGTGTGTGTTAGCCTGGGGACAGTCCTGGCAGTGAAGACTCTTCCTGAGTGGGGTTGTTCTCACTTGTCTATGTCAGCTCGTAAGAATCCCTTCATTTTTGTGGATTGGGAGGGGCTGGTGCTCAGAGCACAGAGTTTTATACTCATTACTTATATTGGCCCTTTAAATGTTGGGGATGTTGGGGGCCCAGGCAAAACCCTACCTTTAGGCCTACCTAATGGAAAGCCCCCCCCCACCCACCCGTGCCAATGTTCTTGAATTTAAGCACATTGAAGCAGAAACTTGTTTATTATTGTCATGAACCATAAACATGAGCTTGCAGTGCATGCAAGAATAGATTGTTTTATATTGGAATACAGTTTGACATTACAAACTGAGATGAAATAATGTGTGTATGAGTTACTTTTCAAAAGCAATGTGCACAAAGGCAGGTATGTGAATCCAAAGAACACTGAAATGTTCCATGAATTACCTTCATCTAAAGACAAATAAAATATTTAAATGTGTACTTCCTCAATTACGTGCCTCAAGTTGACTTGGTGGTAAAATAAATAAAATATAACAATCCTACCCAAACGCATTTATTCAAGTAAAAAAAAGTTTTAAAGCTGAATTTCATGAAAGCTGTTCCAACTATAGTTTTTTCAAAAATGCACAGAAAGAGAGTATAAAATGGGGAGTCAGTGGCAGATACAAGATTGACCCTGAAAGCTCGAGTGTGTTAAAGTGTCAGGGTCACGTTACCGTCTCTCCATTTCACTTTTTTTTTTAAAATGCTGTCGATAAAGGCTGAACAAAACAAGAACTGTTTTGAAATGCAAATGTGATGCCTATATGGTAGAAAGCAGCTTGAATTGTCACTGACTACCTTTAGAGATTCAGAGTGAGAAACCTTGCCCTCCATACTGAGTTATGATGACCAGTGCATTAGAAGCTGCCTGGTTGTTTAGTAGGCTGAGGGTAATAGGAAAATCAATGGACCACATTCAACAAATCTTTACAGCTTTTCCAGCAGCAGAGATTATACATGCTCTTTGAAAATGCTCTGAGAATCTGGACACATTGAGTCCAGATTCATATCTCAAGTTGCTCCTTGTGAGGGTGGCATACACAGCCATACCTGTTTGAAAACAGTTGCACTGCACACCCTAGTTTTTGTTTCAGATTGTGTTTGTTACAGATTAAGTTTACATTCAGGCATTTGTTGCATTTCATTTCATTAGATGCACACAGCAGGTACACATCTTTTTTTTTTCACCTAAAAGTACTTTCTTGTCTTCCTGAAAAGAATACAGATGTATACTTTTGTAATTTTTTTAGGTTCAATAATTGTTTCAATATTTTGTTTCAAGTTCCCAGTGCAGGACAAACTGGTAGTTGCAGGTGGATCTGCTTTTGGAACTTCATCATTTAAAAAGCTAGTATGGGAAGCAATCTGCATAACTCAACCAATTGAGAGGCACAATCCCTCCAGTATTCAAAGAGGATGAAAATTGCACCTTTTTGAAAAATGTGCAAACATATTTTGTCTCTATTTAGTTGACTTCCATTTGTGGTAAATATGTTTGTTTGATTTATTTCTTTAAGGCCAAGTCCCACTTATATTTAATCTTGCTTGTAGTCTTTAACAGTTTGAGTTTACTTCTGTTCGGCCCCTCCAGCCTGTATGTTCCCCAGTGTTTGTTCCTGTTAGCTGATCTGTTCATGTGGGAAAGTTTACCTTGTTTATTCCACCAGAAGTACACTTTGTTTTGTTTATGTCTTAAAAAGGTCCATGTTGTAACATTTTTCATTGTGAAACATAAAATCCTAATTTTTCAGGAAACATTTCTAATATTGTCCTCATTTAGCTGCTCAGTCTCACAATAGCATGTAGGCTGACAAATTACTTTCTCTTTGAACTGGTTGCTTATTGATTGTGATTTGTAGTGTCCTGTGGGCTTCAGTTAAATCCAACAGTTTACCCGTTATGCTGTCAATAAGTGCTAGACCTGCTACTTTACCCCTTATTACTTTTAATTTTTTGCCTTTTAACTTGCAAATAAGTAAAGGTAACAAAGATTAAAATTTAAATTTCACAACCCATTAAATACTTCTTGTTGTTAGTTTTGTACGATGTCTGCTCTTGAAATACAGAAGTGGCCACAGCGAAGTCATTCCTACATCTCAATTCTTTCTGATTCCTACTTTTAATTGCAAGAACATCCCACTGATTCCTGGTGAGATTTGGGTTTTAATTGTCTTAAATTCACACAGGGTTCTCCAGGGTTAATTGTCGACCAGTTAGGCATTAGTCACGTTCACCCGTACAGGGGGTCGGCCCGTGTGGGTGCTGCTGGTTTTTGGGTTGTCCAGGCTGGTGGAAGGTCGTAGACTGGAGCTGCTGCATCTTAAAGGGAGCACAGGTGTGACTTGCAGTTCCCTTGAGGCTGCCCTGTGCTGGGCAGGTGTTGCAGCGATGACCCCCCTGGTCGGGCTGGGCCTTGGAATAAATGGATCCCCTGTAATGCTGTTTCTGCACAGCAGTACTGAGGCAGTCTGTTTCCTTAGAGTTGCAGTTCTTGAGTCTTTGTTTAGTTTTGTTGTCAAGGGTTATACTGGGGGAGCTGGGTATATGGAACAAGGAACCAGGGGAGGGAGGGGTGTTTATTTCATTTTGTGTAAATGTCCTGTTTTTTGTGTGTATTTGTTCTTAAACACTCTGCATTTTTAATGTGTATTTTATTTGCTTTTATGTAAAGCGCTTTGTGTTTTCTGGAGAATGAAGGCACTATATAAATAAATGAAGTTTGAGTTTAGTAGGGTGTGAGTACTGGCCTGTTGCTGATGTGTGCAAGTGTTGCACACACGGTGTGCAGGTGATAAGTAAGTTCTCATAGGACGCTCATTGGATGAATCGTCTAAATTCCTCATTTCTAACAGTTAGACTGCAAGCATGAACACACTTATCACTTGAACAGCACTAACGGGATCCTTGCGCTGTGCACAGGATTGGGGGTTGAAAAAACAAACTTCAGTCTCACCTTCTTCATACTTTACCTTGTGTGTTTTTAAGTGCTCAATACGACCTATTGTTTGCAGCATACCTATTGGAAAAAAGGGGCATGAACATGTTTGCTCTACTGGCTTAAAAACAAGTCTACAATCTAAAAATTTCACAAGAGCGACCTGTGTGTCTGGTATATGTTTGCCCATTTTTTGCACCCAGACAGCCCATATCCATCCAGAAGGGCAGTTGTGACTGAGGCCAAAGACTTCACAGAAAACATCTACTCTGCCCAGCATCCAGAAACATCAGAAAGATCCAACCTGACAGTTTGGGTAGGGAACTTCCTCCCCTCTGTAAGATCAAGCTTCTCCAGAAGATCATAATACAACTATAACCTTGATTTTTTTTCACACCGATGTTCAGTGCAGATTTAGAGAAATCAGTAACAAAATTTTTAACTTTTAAAATTTGCAAACAAATTTGTCAACTTTTGTGTTTATTGTTACTTTTAATTTTTAAGACAGAATGCTTGGAAGTCATCGCAGTCTGCAAAAAAACACGGCACGGTGGTAGGTAAATAAGGTTTTGAAGTCTAAAGGAAGAATGTGTGTCTAGATTCTTAAGAATTTAATTTATCAGAGAGCTTGCTAATTAGTTCTGAAAAGATAAAGCCACAATATCTTTGTTTGTGTTACAAAATCTGCATTTAAAATGAAGTAAATTAGGATTTAAATGGATCCAGGAGCTCCCAAATCTGACTGCTTGATGTGGCAGGCATAGAACAATTGAGCATTATAGTTTTGAGAAAGGTGTGTGATTGAAAATTCATCATCGTTATTCATGACATCAAACAGCACCAGAGCTGAGAGCCGGCTCATTTGCAGCTGAATGTGAGAGGATTCAGAGACAGCAGCCTGTTTAGCATGTGTTTGGGTTGCAGGGATGGTGGAGGAGGAGAAGGCACCAGTGGGCCACAGCTGGTGTGCAGCAGTCCAAACCCTCTACCTGCAGCTATCATACCTGACAGCAGACTGAAACTCTCTTTGACCAAAGACGAGGCTGAATCCATGCAGAACTTATTGATGCCTTGTTATTTGTCCATCCAGATCAAATATGTCAGTTTGTTTCTCCTGCTGTGTGGCTCATCCATCTTTCTATCTGTCTGATTGCAGTCTTCTCAGCCTTATCATTACTCCTTTCAGCCACAACCAAGCATGCCAAAGCGCATTTTCTTCTCTTCAGTCTGCTGGGTTCATGTGTTTTCATCCCTCTGTACTCTCGCAAACCAGCTGATTATGTTTACTCGACCTGGCTTACCTGCTCCAGGAGAGCAGGCTGCCAGCAGCAGCCCAATCCCTTCACATCCAGGCTGATTTTCTGTCATCCACACCAGGAGGATGGCCTGCATTTATGACTGAATGCCAACTGCAATGCACACAGAGCTATTTGTTCCATTTTTTTCAAACTAAATCTGACCAGCTGCGCTCGCTGACTCTACCTGCACTGGTTATGGTCAACCTGCTCGAGCGGAGCAGGCTGTCAGCCTCGGAGCAGTCAGACAACATGGGTCCTGTTAGCTTTAACTCAGGCTGAGTGGCTGAGACAAGTAGAAACATGTTGCCCTACTGCCTTTGCATCTGAAAACTGAGTTCATGAAAACATTGCTCTGCAAAACAAATAGAAAGCATGTCAGGTTGATAAAGTCTTCATTTGACCCAGCTCGTCACAGGAACATCACATGGTTTGCTGGTATGTTAATGAATAAATCCAAGAGGTTTGAATCTTTATTTAAAGACCCACTACAATGAAAATCCTGTTTTTGGTGATTTTAATATGTTCTTGGGGAATTTTTCTCATGTCATATATAAAGAATATTAAGCTTAAAACTGCAGTGTCAGCAGTCCCACTTACAACTCAGAGGCGAATTTCTAATGAACTACTGTCGCACTGAAGAAACTATGTCCAGCATAGTCATAGTAAAAATACCACTGGAAACGCTTTTACAACAGAACAAAAGAGGGTCAGAGTGGGACTTTGACAATCATGTGGTGAAGTGTGTTGAAAAAATATTGTTAACTCCTCTGATTTGTCGATTGAAAAAAAGTTGGACTTATAATTAGATTAACAAAGGTTTATTGAGAGGTGAAAAGGTTTACATAGACATAGGCCTATGTGGAGACTCAAGGAGTGAATCCAAAATTTTGTCTAAATGTAATTCTAAAAACTGTTGAATATGTTTTCTCTGAGTTAGTTTGTCCTCAGACACACACCTCCCATGCTAGCTGCAGACAAACATAGCACACATAACAAGACAGAAAAATCCAAATTCCATTCATATAAGATAATACTTGCATGTCTATGTCTATTTTTTCTGCACTGGTGCAAAGAGGTCTACGACCTTCTACGCCAAACGAGTCCAGTTTCATACTAACAAAAAAAACAACAACAGAAAAACAAACTTCATGTTTTTGTGGCCATTAAGCCATTTCTTTATAAAATGTAGTTTTTAAACATTTACAACAATTGAAATACAGTAGTGTTAAATTGCAATTCTACTTATTTACATTTGACAGCTGCACATTAAAATGTCTTCTCAAAATAAAATAAGATCCTCCAGCAGCACCAGATTTACTTGAAAGTAAATTAGCTGTCAGCGTTAATGCATTAATGCATGTGATTAATAAAAATTTCTAAGTTATACAATATAAATTTAAACATTTCAAACAATAAAAATAAAGCAAAGATTTTCTCTCTGCCCTTTTTTTTTCAAAGCTGCTTATCACAACCCAAAAGTGTGATTATTCTTAATTTCTTTTACATAAATTGACAGCACTAATTTAAATGCAAGAAAGCAAAGTCAAACCTGGTGTTTTCTGCTTTGGGGGCTTTGGTATACCTCCATCCTTTTACTCATTTTACAACTGAATACATGACAATGACATTAAATACATATATTTTGAAAAATGTATACATGTAAATGCTGTTATACTTTTTATAATGTATTAACTTTCGCTTTGAACAGAAACTAGACATGAGTTAAAAATCTCAAATAAATGCGACAAAATTGATAAAAACTAAGACCGATTATTTATTCAAATGGTTTGCATTTTTCTCAATGGAGGAATAAAAGAGCCTCAGGTTGCAGACCCCTGATCTAATACCTACATATAGTACTTTTCTTTTGAATTCATTTCAAATTAAATTTTGATTTTAAATTAAATATTTTTCATCGAATGCTCTACATATTTTACTTTAGCTCAGTTTAAGTAGATAAAGATTCTCTAATTTTATTTAATACTGTTTTAATTTTCAAAGATGTCATTAATTTTCAGTAAGATTCAATTACCTTCTGTTGATTTTGAGCATTGTATTATCTGCAAAAGGATACATTGGATAATAAGGCGCAATGTCAATGCATGGTCTATTTTTTCTAATTTATGTTATATTTAAGGTGCACCAAATTAAAAGGCGCACTAAGTGAGACGAAAGAGTCAGAGATAAGTTTGTACGTCAGTCACGTTTGCCACGTTAGATTTCTTAGCTGAAAATTCCCAATACCTGTAACTCCCAAACTTGTTTGAAACGTATAATAACAGACTGATAGCTGTTGTCGAATAGACTGAAATAATGTATTTCCTGTATAAAGAATAGCCCGGTAACTATTAGAGACCGGCGTCTAACAGTAACGAACTCCTGTTAGACCTGAAGTTAGAAATGACTGCGTTTTGCTGATCACTGCTAGCTCAGTGGAGAAAGTATGTGTGTGGACAAGCCTGGGGGCAGTGCTGGCAGTGCAGACTCTTTCTGAAGGGGCTGTTCTCACTTTGTAATGTCAGCTCGTGGGAACCCACTCGTTTTTGTGGGTTGCGAGGGGCTGGTGCTCAGTGCGCAGGGTTTTGGAGGAATACTAAGGAATACATGAACAGATCAAAATACCACTTTGGGGTTGCATATAGCGAGGAATGAACTTTATAATACACTTGAAAGCTCAAAAGTTGATTTTGCATGATATAGATCCCCCTTTAAGTGCAGAAAATATGTTAATTTTGAGAATGCCCAATTTTAAGGAAGTAAATTCCAGGAATTGTCTAATTGTGGTATGAAAATCAAAAACCGCTACTGCAGCATACGTTTAGCAAACAAATATTAATTCAGTTTAAGATGAAATACTCAGTCGGAGAGTCTCTGAAGCTAACTGTCTACCTTTTGTTGGTCTCAGTGATAAAGACTTTCAATGTTAGCTGTCCTTGAAAGATGACCGGCATTGCAGAAAGGTCTTCCATCAGTACATAGAACCGCTTTGCAGTTAAAGCTTTTAAAGAGGATGCAAACGTTATTTTCTAACATCCTGTTGTTTTAGCACCCTCTTTGTTGATGCTGTTGAGACTTGTTTCAGTACAGGTGGAAAGGGATGAGAAGGGACGGTATTAGTTCTACCACCTAAAGATCTCTCCACTGTGCTTCATTTGATAATATTTATTCATTCAAATATTGTAATGATGTGTTACCTCTGAAAATAAGAGATCAAAGAGAAAGCTGCCTTTTCAAATAATGATCTTGTTAATTATATGTCCTTGAAATTTACCAATTCGCACATTCTGATAGTAAAAGAAGTTATTAAATGTCCAAACATTCATCTTTAGATTACAGCAAAAGGGTTTGTGTTTCATGTTTTGAGTTATTCAACGTGTTTGGTGTAGTTCACCTTCAGGGCACTTACAGTTAAATTCCTCTATGACACGCTGACATTATATTTTTGACTTTATAGCATCAAGCTTTCTGAATTAATTTTTAACAATCTTGTGCTTTGCAGTATGTTAGGCTTAGCTTTGCAGAATGAAAGACTGAATGAATTTCACAAATTCACGAACCCGCAGCTAGTGTCTGTCTGTTATTTTTATATGTTTATATCCAGACATCAACTGCTTTTTTTCTTTGTGCACTTCATTTTTTGTGTCCTTGTCAGGATTTTTTTTTATCCGGGGCACATGGCAAAAGTTATCGCTCAGGTTATGTTGAAGAATTTAGAATAGCTTTGTACTTTCAAAAGCAGATTCTTTCACTGAGTTAAAGAAAAAGGATGTTTGTGTGTGTTGGAGGAGGACTTTTGAATATTTGCATGGCTATATCAATAATGCGTTCTGATTTCCTAAAGATCAGACTGATAACCACAGATTTTTTTTTTCTTTTTTGTGGCTTCCTGTTTCAATTGCCAACACACAGTTTTAGTCTCCTCGTTTTGGTCAGCAAAGGCAGCGGATGAAAAGGATTCCTGTTATCAAGGATACCAACAGCACCAGTCTGCAGAAGAAATAAAGCAGAGGCAGAGAAAACAGGTTGGCTGTGGTGGGGCGGTTGTCCTGCCAGTGAAGTCAGACTTTGGCTAAAGCCCCAGGCTGGAAGTCAAACTCCCTCAATCAAACTCTTTTACCCTCAATGTTTCCACTAATGAACAGGACTAATTGATTGAAAACGCTGGTGGGAGGGGATGAGCAAGCATTAGTTTGTGCTGTGAGAGAGTGGGGGGTTGGAGGGGGGTTGAAGGTGAACGGCGTCTGGATCTGGTCCAGGCTGATGGTGGCTCCCACAGTGGAGAGGCCCACATATTGTACGCAGAGAAAAGAATATAATACAGGATTCAGTGAGCGCAGCGGAACAGACGCACAAAAGAGACACTCAACTCTGACCCTCTTAAGCTGCACCCCTGCAGAGTGTGATAACACTTTGTGCTTAATTACAATAATTGCCTTTGATTGAAATGTAGCTATCATTTGTGGTCAGTTATAATGAGAATCCGTGTTTGCTAAACATGCTGCTGATTGCTCTCGCTTGCGCCACTCTGATTTTTTGTTCTAAACGCAAGAAAATAGACATCATTGGATTCAAGAAGATCACTTTAACTTTTTTCTTTTATGGAGACCCAACAAAATTGTGGGATCATGTTTTCTACCAGGTCACATTTATAAGTAATTGTTTTTTTGTGCAATAAGGTTCTTAAAACTAACAAAACTGTTTGAAACAATGATCTCCCACTAAGTTGAAGGTATTGCTTCAGTGTTCCGAGACAAACAGAAGTCAGTCAACCGTTTCAGTCAGACTAATGGGGAAAAACAGGTTGCTCTACTGCTGGTTAACTGCATGGAGGGAAAAAAAGATTTTTCCTATAAAGAGCTGAAGCTTCCTCAGATTCATCCAGGTCTGCCAGACACTCCTTGAATTGCAGGTGGCACTTATGGCTTTAGAGCATGTCCACCTCTTACTCTGTGGTGCTGCTGTAAAAGCATTTCTGTCTCAAGAAAACCAAGAAGCAAATTGTTAAAAAAAGAGCATCTTTGTTCCTGTATGATGGGTCCTTTACTTTTTTTTAAACACTCAAAAGGTGCAGCTCATTCATTCTTTACCTGTTGTGTTTTATTGACTGTAAATCAAACCTCATCAAAGTGGCCAACATTGATGTCCATCATGTTCCTCATATCTCTCGAATAAACCAAAATCAAAGCAAAAATGAGCACTTGCTTTACGAACGGCATCAGTTTTAGAGTTAAATAAGCTCATTTTTCTTCAATAGTTTTAGCGCATCACCTGTCGGTCCAGGGTTGAGGATTCCTCTTTCATGTGGGCAACCCTGAGGTTTCTTAGATTTTCCCCAAATTAGGTTTTTTTATGAGTTTTTGAGGGTGTAAGGGCAAGAATGTTTGTTCAGCTTAGTCTGTTTAGCAACCAGCTATTCTCTACATTTCTATGACTGACCTCATGTTCTTTGCAAATACTGGTGTAAGCCCATTGAGACAGCTATGGCTGTGATATTGGGCTATAGAAATAAAACTGAATTGAACTGAACTGGGAAAAAAAGCTTGATTTTGACAAAGGATTTTTGAATTATTTAGAAACAATTTCATATGTTTTAAAATAAAGATTTTCTTTTTGGTAGACTATGACACTATTTTTATGTTTTTCTGTACTGTTGATTTAATCTGCATCCCCCATTGACATAAATGCACATTTGTCCTCACAGTCCTTCATCTTCATCATATAATTTTATCTCAATCACTGATTTACAAATACATGTAAAGTTACCTTTTTACTCTTCTATTAAGTTTTAGTGGGATATAATAAAATATTTGATGTTTAAACTGTTAATAGGATAGGACCTTCATCCAGAGTCCAGACCTCCAACGGGGCAACCTAACGGTTAATCAGGCTGCTTCTGTGATACGTGGCGGTCGCCTTGTTTTATTGCTCTATTTTGTCTTTTCAAAGAAACCTTATCAACTGCTGAAACTATTTAATATTTACAACTTTAAGAAAGCAAAGAAGATAAAAAAAAAACTGTGAAACAAAATCCCATCATGCAGGAGACAAAATAGAATAAGAACCCTTATTTGTGTGATACTGAATTCGTCCTGCAGGAATTAGGTCAATCTGATCTTTGATGAGGTCTGCAAAGACATTCAAACCACCTTCATATCACCATGCCAGCTACATGCCAATTTTACACAATCAGACTCTGGTTTCATAATAAAGCCGGCAGTCTATAACAATTTGATGCTTCACCCAGTGCCAGACCTGATCCGTGACAACACAAACGCAGCCAAAGACGCTCACACAGCCAACTTACAAAATGAAAGCAACAAACTACCTGACAACTGAGAGAAAAAAGGAAGGAACTGCAGGACTCATTCCTGATTAATCATTTTAGGTTTGAATTATAAAACTTTGCAGATGATACGTTGTGCTCTGCACGCAAAACCAGTAAAATCTGATGACTTCTATGTAGCCCAAAGAGAATCTGTCTAAAAAAAATAAATAAACCGTTTTTAAATGTGTTTTATTTATTTATGTTAACAACCAGAATATACTTTCTTCGTTTGGGAAAGATTAACATGGCAAAGCAAAGACAGCAGATCTCCAGGATGCCTGACTCCCATCTCTGGGCCTGTGACTGTGCTATCTGTCACACTCAGAGCTCTGCAGGCACGACAAGGCACACTTCTGAAAAATCTAAAGAAAAGGTGCAGTCTGCTCTGATTTAGAACAGGTTTGACCAGACAGTTTGTTTGTCTGCAACAAAAAAGGAAGTTGCTCACCCACCCATCCACAACACCACAAGCTCCTTTGAATGGTCATATTCCTTGAGAAGATACAAATTCCTTGGTGAGCTCAAATATTTTTGAAGTATTTTTTTATAAATGCGTCGAAAGAAAATATAAAAATCTAATTTATTTTCCTAGTTTTTCTCCACTAAGTTTTTCCAGCCAATCCGTTTGTTGAAACTTATTTTCCCAGTTTTACATAAGCCCTTCCTTAATCGCTGAGGGGCTTTGAAATGTTTATTTTTCGCACAGCATGGGGAAAAAATGTATCGTAATTTATTTTTTTTAAATGTGGTATTAGACTTTTCCGTTTTGCCAGATACGCTGAGGACTTCAGCTCTTCAGAAGACGCAGCAAACTTACACCACTGTTCCAATCAGCTGCTTATTGCTGTCAAAAAAACACCAAATGCTTCTTTAATAAAATGTATTAATGAGTAATTATTGCTTCATGTTTCAATGGAAAAGTTGGAATTCATGAAGATATGGCCTCATTCGTTTCATTTTGGCAAGAGATAGAACCAAGAAATTCAGAGAAATTTAAAATGAAACAGTGCGGTGCGTTTCCATGCGCAGAATGACCAGCATTTGAACCTTTCTCTGTGCATTACTTCAAAGAAAAAGACGGATGGAAAGAGAGAAAAGAAAACGACGCATTGCTGTCCTGCAGGGTAACCATGCACATCTCACTGGAGGCAGATAATTAGAAAAGACAGCAGGTCCAGTTCAAATGATCCAGTTGTGCGCAAAAATGGGCAAATGTGAATGCGGTGTAAATTTTTACAAAAAGGAAGAAAATGCGTGTAAATAGGGGTGTGATTTATTCATTTTTCACATTATTTGTTTCTTTGAATATAGTGACTGAACCATAAGCCAAAATCAAAAGAAGTGGAGGTTCTGAATGTTCTCGAAATGTGTGAAAAAACTGTGCGAAAAATTCCAAATATAATGCGCAACAGTTCAACAGTGAGATCCCTGTACATTCTCCTGCAACAGAACCACGCGCGCTTAGTGCGCAGCTGGAACTCCACTAACAGTACTTTTATGATGCTTAACCTTTTCAAATTTCACATTGGCTATGTAAACTGCTGGTAATTCCTAGTTAATGTTGAATTGAAATGACATTTAGGTAAATAAAATTGCCGCACAACAATTTTATTTCGAGTTTTAAATTAAATTTATTCAAAAACCAACCACTTAATTGACAGAAGTAAAACATTTTCCTCTTAGACAACATCAGCACACATGTACAACAATTCTCCACCAACATGTGAAATATTACTTTACAGCTTCTATACAAATTCTATAACTGCTATCAATACTTTTTTCCTCTGGTAATAAATCCATAAATAAACTGGAAGCTGCTGGTTGATTCCGCAAGAACAGCGCGCCTCGACAACAAAGTGCAACTTTAAGTGTTTTATTCTGGGACGGAAAACAAACAAAAAATGATAATAATAATTCATTTTCTTGAAGCTGCTTGGTGAAGATGATTTTTAAGTGCAGCTGACAGTTTCAAAAGGAAAACAAAAAGAACATTTAGAAAACTGTGATGCTCAGTCAGGAGACTCAGTGTGAGGTAAAGCCGGTTGTTTTCTTCTATTTGGATCAGTCAAGTCTCCTTTTTACAAACATCTGGGGGACACAAATAAAAATGTGTTGCTTTTTTTTTACACTGCAAACAAGACTTGAAATCCGCTTTTTTGTTTTTTGTTGTTGCGATGGGAAAACTGTCAGCAGCTGATCATTGTTCCTGTTTTGTGCAGCAAAATTCACTTTTTGTGTCGATAAAGAACCCGTTTGTGCGCCTGTATAAACAGTTGGAAGATGATTGTGGTGCTTTTTTTTCCACAAACAAAAATGTATACAAAAAAGAAACAACAGATTGTTACGTATTCCTAAATGCATCCCTTTTACCCCATAAAAACCAAATCTAAAAGCAGTTTTGTTTGATGGCGTTTGGTGAATGGGTGACTTTAAAACAGAGTTCAGTCCTGCATTCTGCAAACACTGGTCTCATGAAGAGTCTCTGTTCCGTGCGTAAACATGTCAGTCGTTGATTTTGCTGGACTCTTGGTCGCTCTGGTCGTCCGTGAAGCAGACGTCCACGTCACTGTCGTTGTCGCTCTTCTGCTCTGCGTCCTCGAACAGGCCACCCGGTTTGTCTTCCAGCTTCTTGACAGTCTGACCCGGATGCCTGGACTTCACGTGCCTTTCCAGGTCCCTTCTGCGCACCAGCACCTTCCCGCAGAAGTCGCACCTGTACGGCGTGTTTCCCTCCGCGTGCAGCCGGATGTGTTTGTTCAGGTTGCTCGGGTCTCCAAACGGCCTGAAGCAAACCTTGCATTTGAGTGGCTTGTAACCTGTGTGAGTCCTCATGTGGATTTTCAGGCCGTATTTCCGGGAGTACAGCTTGCCGCAGTACAGACACAAGTGTCCCTTTTTGGGTTTGCCTGACGCCCCGCTGCTGGCGCTTCCCGCAGGCAGGGAGTCGAGCCGCGTGCGGCTCTTCTCCGCTGCGATCTCAGACAGCTGCTGCGTGTGCATGGCGATCTCCCGGTCAATGTTCGTGATGGAGCCCAGATCTTGGCTCAGGGAGGGCGCGCCGAAGTAGGACATGGACTCTTGGTACTTCAGGAGGTTGCTGAAGTGGAACTTCAGTGGGTAGTAGGGTGAGCTGTACAGAAGCTCCCCGTTGTAGACGGTGAAGGGCATCAGCGGGATGTTGCAGTCTCCACCGTACGGTTTGACGCCGTCGAAGGGAGGCAGAGAGAACCTCTCGAAATGAAGCCCGGGGGTCATCTGGGGGTAGCGGGAGGGGGACAGGGCCGGGTGTATTCGGCTGTCCACGTGTTTAAAAGCTGAGCTTTCTTCCAGGTGGGGCAGCAACGGGAATCCCGTGATAGCGCTTGCGCACGGAACCATCGGGGGTGCTGAGTCCACAATCGCGGGTGCGCACTTTGGGAGGTGGTTTCCTCCCCCGTTCAGGCCTTCGGCCAGGTTGCGGATTGGCTTGGTGTTTCCTATGAGTTTGCTGAATCCGATGCCGCCCAGCTTCCCGTTGGCCTCCTCTTTGGAGGTCTCCGACCTCGAGGCTTTAGAAACTCCGGTCGGCTTGAAGGCGGAGCGCACGCCCGGATGGAAGCCCATGCCGCCCAACACCGAGGACGTGGCGCCAAGGCTAAGCAGGGGAACCTGGGTTCTCGCTGATGCCACGCTCATGTCAAGGGCCCTATCCTGCTCCTCAGAGCTGCTTTTCCTCGAGAGTCCTGTTTTGTTCAAAAAAGGCGAGGAAGACACCACCCGCCTCCCAGAGTCCGAGATGGAGGAGTTGTTTTGCGCGCTCCTCGGAGAGGTGGAAGCGCTGGGAATGTCTCCGGATTTCGGTGACCGGCTGAAGTTCTCCGTGCCTCTCACCAAGTCGCTGCTCACGAAGCCTCTCCCGTTACTCAGGGCGCAGTGGAAGTGGACGTGGGCCTTGAGCGTGTTGGGGTATTTGAAGATTCTCCAGCAGTACCAGCAGATGTAACGCTCCTCACCTGCAGAGACAGCACGGCAGCAACAATGAGAATATTTGAACCTTTAAAACACAGACACACGCTGTCATTTTTATCAACTTTTCGGGGAAACATCAAATTTACCTCTCGCGTAAAGAGCCACGTCCGGCGTAAAATCTGAAGTATAACGCTTACTAACCACAAAAACGCAACATGCCATTCCATTCTTATGATAACCACACACACAAATCAAATTTTGTTTTGTCATTTTTTTTCTAAATTATCTGATTTTGAAAAATCTCGATATCTTTCAGAACTCATCTGGAGGATACAGTCATATGGTTAAAATTCAAGATCTGGTGCCAAACGGTAATAGACCCAAGAGGGCATTTAAATGACCCCCAGTTGAGTACTCCAAGGATAATATAGATGTAATGATTCTGTAATCCTCATAAGGGCCATTATTTATGATCACCATAAAAGGGCAAACGCCCTTGTCCAATCTGGCGTCCCAAACCCGATGCGGCCCTTTCCCTCTCTGTGCGTTTTCCCGTGGAAGTGACAGCAGCTGTTGCTTGAAATCGCAAGTCCTCAGAAACAATGGCGCGGGCCCATCTGTTCACGCCTCATAATGGGAGGGAGCGTATGTCCAGGAGCGCACGCGGTGTGTTGGGCCCGAGAATCGGGGCAATATACTCCCCACATAAAAGTTAGCATTCATTAAACCACAATACCTTAACGCACCCACCTAATTTACCGTGAAGCACTTGTTTTTGAATAATTTGCTTTTGAAAGCATGAATATTAATGGCGCAATGATGGTATCCTCCTCCTCCTCTTCTTCTTCTTCCAGCCCTGTCGAGTTTGTTTTCAATTGCTTTTTGTTCCGTTTCAAGCACAGATTTTTTTTTCATAGATAAAATATTAGAAATATTTCATTTTAGATATTAGAAATCAATTTTAGTGCCACTGGTTGCTCGAAATAACACCTAAATGAGTGCGTCTATTTAGGAAATCTCTAATATCTGGATATGGATAATCCCCTGTTTGGTGGGATTAGTCTCTGTTGATCTGCTGTTTTTCCCGGATTAGAAATAATCCCCAAGCGCAAATGCTGAACTATCCTTACTCACCCAAACAAACTGATTAAAGTCAAAACTGGAATGGTTTACAAACTCTTAATCAGATTAGATGTATAAGATTTAGTCGTTGCTCTTATTTGTTTCCACATCGATTCTGTTGGTGAAAGATTTTTCAGAAAGCCCGATCTGATTTTCTGCAACAAAAAAAAGTTTCTTTCACAACGAACACGTGACTTGTTACGGAGCAAATAAAACGTTTCAGTGAGATAATAACTTAAGTTAAATCGAAGTCCATTGACGCAAACGCAACACAGTTCTCAGTGAGTGACTAATGTTTTTAGAAGTAAATAAATCATTCGGTTGGCTGGCTGCTGAAGGGGGAACGCATCTAATTGATCCTGCAATTACACAGTGGCGTTTATATCTGCAGCAGCTCGAGACTTTCAACACGTCAATGGCACGTCCGTGAAGCTGCGTAACTGCGCAAAGTCTGCGCAAAAACGGCCTTTTAAAAATAAAAACAAAACATTATTTTTTATTATTATTATCATTATTATTTATAGTATTATTATTATTACTATTATTATTATTATTATTATTATACGAAAACCATAAAAAATACATCAAGTAAAATACCCCCCCCCCCTTTTTTTTTTTTTTTTTTTTTTTTTTTTTGCTGTTGTTAAAAAGATGTCAAATTCCCAGCCATATCACAAATACTTCCATTTACCTTTCTCGTCGTGCGTGGGAGTGGCAGTGACGGGAATGTCATACCACTGTGCCAAAACGTTGGAATACCAAACAAGGAGCTCCTCACCAGCTGGAATTTCCCTCAGAACCCGGTAGTAAATCTCCAAATAAAAAACAGGGAAAATGTTTGTTAGAAAAGGAAAAAAAAGAGCAGCAAAGAAAAATAAATAGAATAAAAATTCACCTGTCCGCCAGGTAAATCCGTCACGGCCTCGAGGTTTTGCTCTTGATTGTTCCTGGCGGCGCGGATGAATCCGATCCAGTCTGGTACAGCGCAACCAGATTCATCCACAAACTCCCCACGCACTAGCCGGATCTGGAGCAAAGCATTTCAGAATTCTAAAACCAGTTTTACGAGAAAAAAATATTTACATGAAAAATGAAATAAATTCAAGTTCCATCTGCGTATTTATTCATTAATCAATGTTTTTTTATTTAGAACATAATAAATTAAAATACTTTTAACATGAGCGCCACAAATCACCTGTGCGAGCCTTCGTTTGCCAAAGTGCTCCTAATGCGTCTTTATCCGCTCTGCTGATAATTTCCTAAAGAGACCGCCACGCGGGCCTAATTGAGTTGATATGGGAGATGAATTTGAGGAGTGTCAGAGCATTTCTAAACTGTTAGGGAACATTAAAGATGGGAGCGTGACATTTGACACAGAGATTGCACCTGATGATCGGCCTGTTTCCCGGGGCCACGCATTTAGACGCATCAATCACAGCCGCTGACAGCCTCCACAATCACAGGCTGCTCTTACAGATGTGGTTATGCGGCTGCCTGGTAATCTGTGTTATTCATAAATTATTCTATAACCCGCATTTTTCTAAGAATATTACGCAATGGCATATAGTCATTTAGGATTCCGGTTGTTTTTCAGAACTTTTCTTGCTTCTCATATATATTTTTTTTGTTTGGCCTCCCCCCCTGGCTGAGGCTACGACCCCTGGTGGCATCTTTCTGTGGCCGGATTGGATTAACCATAAACGGCTCATCGGAATAACAGGCCCGCCAGGCAATGAAATGCGAGGCCGTGCGATGCTGCTCTCCCGCGTCGCCTATTAGGCCAGATAAGTAGGAGCACAGACTGACAAGTCGGCCCCTGATGGAGCTCAATTATTTCTAACCTGACAGGCCGAACCAATTAACAACTTTCGGCCCAACAGAGTTTGACACGGCATCTTTTTTAAAAAAAAGACTCCTATTTAAGTTATTTGGATTTTAAATGAAAGGCAACACAAAAACAAGCAAATAAAATAAAATCCGCATTATTTTTGATTAAAAATGTTTACCTTTTTCTTGGGTCCAACTTCCTTTCGGTCCGATACGTACTTCCCGAGCTTGCAGATACCCGGAACCGGTCCTATCCGCAGCCCGGCCGGGATGCTGCAGTCCGCGAACACACTGACGGTGGTGGACGCCCGGGTGGCTTGCATTGCGTGGGGTGAGATCAGAACCATGAAGACTGATGGAGACTAATGGTGAGAGACAGTGTGAGGAAGAGGAGGAGGAAGCAAGAAATGAGAAGGATGAGGACTCTCCAGAATCCGCCCTCAAAGTGATGCAGTGGCGTTTGGCTCTACGGCTTTTCTACTGATGGAGAAGGGTAAGGTAGCACCCCCACCCCCCTCCCCCGTGTCCCCCCCGCCTACCCCCCCTGCACAACATCAACCTCCCTATCCGTGGATGTAAGTGACTGCAGTTTGGAGAAGATGGGAGGGTGCTGCAGAGAGGTGATGCTGGTTTGCGGGGGGGGGGGGGGGGGGGGGGGGGGGGGGGGGTCCTGAGTTTACAGCAGCAGTGAGTGGATGTGTGCGCGTATATGCGTGAGTGTGAGAGAGTTGGGCTCTCCCAGCAGCTGCGTGGAGAAGGAGAACGGACCGGCCTGGTCACATGGACACTTTCCCTCACTCCGCCGCATAATGAAATGCTCCAAACCGGTCAAGAGACACAAAGAGCCGGGCGACCTTCCCATCCCCGAAATCCAATTTGTCAAGGCCAAAGAAAAGAGAGTGCGGAATCAAAGGTCCAGAGCGACCATTAATCCTCAGCATGTGGCTTTGTCCTCCAGACAGTTCCGATATTTTTACTGACAAATCCACTGTATAATTTCTCCATAAATCCTCTGCCTTCTTTATTCTTCCCCTTCAGCCCGGAGTTTGGAAATCAGGGGCTACTTTAAATCTACTTGGCGTGCATTCTTGAGGCTCTGCGTACTTCAAAGGGCCCTGCACTCCCTCCTCCCGTTTTTGTCCTTAGTTTAACAAAAGGAGCAGGAAAGTTGGAAGACTTCTATTGACTCTCGGCGTGTGCCGGGCTCAGATCAGGCAGGTACTGAAGGAGGGAGAGCCAGCAGCAGCAGGAGGAGAGACGCGCAGAGAAAATCAACATCAGCCTCTTTACAGCGCGCGCACACACTTGTGGGATTTCATTTCTAAAATTCAACATGTTCATTAACCAACTTTTTGAAAACAAAACTTTAGTGATACGCATAAATATTATTAAATATGATGCAAAAAATAAAATAATGAAAAAAACAGATAATTGATTGCAATGTTGTTTTATTAATATACGAATGATATTTATATTTATGCATGCAACATGACTGTGTTTTTTATTCCCAAAAATGCCTAAAAACTACATAAATCGTTTTCAGAGTTGAGTCAGGCACTTCGATCCAAGTGATGCGCACGCGCGCGCTTGTTGAAGCGTTTAAGGAGATCCCGCATTGGATCTCAGGAGCAGGTTGCGTGAAGCTGTCCGGAGTTTTTGATTCGAGCGCACGAGCCACGCACTGCATACCCCGGATTCTGAGTCAGACTTTGTAGTAAAAGATTACAGCCTGAAGAGAGCAACGAGTACTTGATTATAAAGAATCGCCCGCTAGAAAATGCCCCCCTTCCCTCTGGAAAATAAATAAAAGGCGTAACAGATTACTTTATCCTTTTGCGCAATTCATCAAAAGAAATGGCAGCCTTTGCAAACAATAATTTCCAGGAGCGCGCGCTGCCAACACGGGGATCCCTCTTTCCTCAGGTGTCCATTCCCTCCCTCCCCTTTCCCTTCTCTTCCTCTCTTTTCAAATTGTCCCAAACGACACGCGAACAATCTCATCAATAGTTTGCGCCCGGCTGCGCGGAGCGGTTATTTATTATCGCCTTGCCATTTGCGACTGGTTCCCATCCTATCCGACCCCTGCGCCTCTTCTCAGACCCGCACTTCTCTCACAGTGCAATTAATTATCCTAGGAATAAGGATTGGAGGGGGGGGGGTTACTTTCTGGATGGGGTAGAAGTGACCGTGGTTCTCCGCTGTGAGTCCCGGAACCCCGGAGGGCCGTCAAAGGGCTCGGTGTCAGAGTGAAGGCAGTGTTAGGAGCAAATGGGATGGAAAATTAAATGAAATCAAATGGCCTGACCGGAGGGTATTGTCCACATTTACTTTTTCAAAGAATGAAGCTTTAAAAAAAAGACATTAATTACATGGTAGGATCTTTCATCTGGAAAGGAATCAACAATATACGCCTCTCTTAAACGAACTCCGTCTTTAATGAACTTAAATAACGACCTGAATAGAAAGAGCTTACAAGAGGAGGGAGACGGTTTTATGGGCGGTTTTGCTTATTCTTGCCATTTATTTCTTTTCAGGGTTTTAACCGTCAGGTCTCTGATTGAACTGGTTGGCCATTAATGAGCCATGAATATAGAAGAACAACCTGTCTGCAGAGCAACGCGGTAAATACTGAGAGCAATGCCCCACCAGGGATCTCCATTCATGCTCCTTGACTGGGCTATACTTCAGGGTGCCAAAGGTTCACCGCCACCTCTCCTGGTGGGGTCTCAATGGCAGACCATTTAAGACCCCTCTGAGTTCAGCAGAAAACACATTTTTTATGTCGACCCATAAACTTTCTTTAGGGTCTATTCAGCAGAGTCCAATCATTGTCCCAGCCACTAACATGTTCTATTTTTCACTGATTCCCACGTTGTTTAAACGTCTTTTTAAAATATTTTGTTAAAGTTCTTTGACCGTTAATTATTTATCCACACGTACAAAAAAGGAGAAATTGTATCCCAAAAGTATGATTTATTCGTTTTATTGAAAAAAAAATGATTGTTTTAAATGCGTAAAATAATGGAATCCTTCAAAGGTATTTTCCGTGCTGTAAAACCCGGGGAAAGACGCAAGCTGCACCATGACCAGCTGCTTTGATGCGGGTGGGACATTAGCGACGCGTTTGAATAGTAATTATGCTTGTATGGGACTCCCACCAGATGACATGATTGGGATTTTAAGCCAGACTAATATTCAAAATCGCATTAGAGAGAAGCCGCGTAAATGGCACCTGATTCAACGCTGTTCATGCGTGATTTCATTCCCAGTGCCTCCCTTTCTCCCCCTCTCAAAGTGGGCTGCACCTCTCCTGCATTCAAAGTCTTGAAAGTTGGTTTGCCGGGGCTTTTCCATGCCGCGTCTCCAACGCGCCCTCTCTCGCATGAGGGCGCGCGGATAAAAAGGCGCATGACGCTGCGTGAATTGATATGTTTCGGTGTACCTTATAAATTCATACCTTTTCTCAGTCGAGCGCCTCAGAAAGAAGGTGTCAGTCAGGCTGATTCTCTCTGCTGTCCGGCGCATTTAGCGGGAGATCTATTTGAGGAGTTCATTCCTAGGCAAATGTATGCAGGCATGGCTGTGCGTGAATAGAACAGCGTGTCAGCCGACCCTAATTGGGATTTAGCCACCCAAAGCATATGCACAAAGTGACAGAAAATCGCGGGTTTCAAAGAAAGTCACAACTTTTGCCCTTTTCTGTGAACATTTAGAGTGAAGGATCTTTCTCATGGGACTAAGTTTGACCCAGCCGGCAGTGAGGCTTGTTTCTGCAAACTGAAAGTGTGAGCAAAACAACTATGATGGCAAAGAGCGTGTTTCCAGACATGCAGCTTTGACTCCTGTTTGGATGATTTTGTTCTAAATTCAAAGGCAACAAAAGAGTCGGACCGGAATGAGAAAAGATGTTTCTAATTTACCTGAAATAAAGTTGTTTTGAATTGAGGCCAAATTAATTATTAAAACAGCTTTTTGTGCTCTCTTTCAAAATAGGTTGGGATTTAATCAAATCATTTCAATAAAACTGGAGGGGATTTAAATGTTTTCAGACCCTTTTATGGCATTTTCAATTATTGTTTTATAAACAATTTATTTGTACAAATTTTGCAGCACAGTGGTTTGTGTAGGTTTTTTTTAAATAAAAAGTAGGACAACATGTTTTTCATTTTAACTTACTATGACGAATTAGGACCACACTCGATTTTATTCTTTGCAGAATAAAGCACCATGGAGAGCTCCGCATCTCAGACAAAAAAGACGCGCGCGCACACACGCACACTCCTTTGGCCGTTATTTATATCCATAATGTCACTGGCTTTTTACACTGCAGTCCCAGTCGACTTTATTTATTTCCAGCTATGGAAGTTTTTACTTATGTTTTTGTTTTCAAGTAAAAACTAAATTGAGGTAATTTTGGATCTGAAGTGGTTTGATGCATATTTATTTGAATAGGCATTAAGATGTTAATTATATTTCCTTGTTGTTGCTTTTTTTCCTTTTTATTGCTTTTTGTGGGTGTCTTTTATCGCTTTGTTGCTCGACTTTGTACTTGTCTAGTTTTGCCATTTTTGGGGAGAATGTTGACATTATTATATGGAAAATGCAAATCAAAAGAAATGAGAGAATAAAAAAATTATAGACACTTCACAATTTCACTGTAATTTTTCAGGTTTGTACCCATGTTTTTGTACCCATGTTCGCTAAGATGATTTTGTAATACACTTTTTGTTTCAGAGATTTCTTCCATTTCCCCTCTTTTTGCCCCTGAACTGAACATTAAGCGTGTTTGGCATCTCCTGGCCACATCCAATCATTCCCAATCAGCAGCAGAAGGAAAAGGTGTGGATTTGGATGGAATGAGGACAGGAAACGGCTGTAAGCTGTCACTTTCTTGTACGAGGAATTTGACTGACTGAGTCCTCAGCGATCTAGTAAGTGTCAGGGCGAATGCCTTGACCCTAAGGTGTCTCTGGTCTTGTCTCTCTCTTTAGATGTTCTCTTCAGCCCTTTTCCCCGTTTTTAGAGAACAAAAGCAACTATTTCAGTTTAGCAAAAATGCGTTTTTTTTTGGTCAAATAATTGCATTCTCTTTTATCACCTGAAAATCTTCATAATCAGATAAATGTAAAAGTCAGACAAGGTAATCAAATGCTGATGGCTTTATTTGAAACTGAAACAAGTGGGAGTGCGAGACACACAAAGGTTTAGAGAGCCTGGTGTTTCAAGTGAGTCGTCATTAAATCCTATGATTTGAGGGTTTGAGCCTGAAGCAAAGGGTCACTTTGGGTGCTTGTCCAGGTCAAAGGCCGAAGGTCAGAGCCCAGACGCGGAGTTTGGTCAGTGCAAAGCTTAGCAGGGCGTGGAGATTTGAGGGTGATGCGAGGTCAATAGAGAATTCATTCGGCATCAGAGTCACCTGCAGCACCAGTGATGGTGTAGGTCTGTTCTTGGTGGTCCATCTCCAGCACATCATCCTCTTTTTTAATTGTTCTGTAGAGGAGAAGAAACAGAGATGTTTTGTAAGATGTGAGTGCACCTCAATGCTGCTTATCATAGAACTGCAATCACGGCCTTGAAGACTCCAGGCATTTTCTAAGCATGTATGTTCCATCAGGGAAAAGATACCTGGTGGTACCTTTACCTAATGAGCACTGTCCTTCTCTCCGTCAGCTCCACAGCCTGCTCTGCATAGGTTTCAATGTTGCCATCATATCCATCCGATCCAAATCCAATTCTGGCACCACTCAAGCCACCTTTGCCTCCACCAATTTTCCCCACTCCTTTTGAATCTAATAAAATATTTTTATCCCCAAGGCTTTTCACTTCCCCGGTAACACCATGTTCTTTTTCAGGGTCATGACCTGTCCCTGTCAGGCCTATCATGCCATACGCTAATCCTGCAGTATCACCACCTACTGGTATTACAGTGCTACCACCTTCAGTACTGAAACCAGAATTTCCCAAATGAGTGGCAGCAACACCCAAACTTCCAGCCTGAGCACCTAGACCTCCAGCTCCAACACCCAGACCTCCAG
>BSAI01000207.1:22290829-22366775 GCA_036245035.1 Adrianichthys oophorus
CACCTAGACCTCCAGCCTGAGCACCTAGACCTCCAGCCTGAGCACCTAGACCTCCAGCCCGAGCACCTAGACCTCCAGCGTGAGCACCTAGACCCCCTGCTCCAACACTCAGACCTTCAGCTCCAACACCTAGACCTCCGACCTGAGCACCCAGACCTCCAGCTCCAACATTCAAACCTCCAGCCTGAGCAACCAGACTTCCAGGCCCAGCACCTATACTTCCAGACTGAGCACCCATCTCTCCAGCCTGAGTACCCAGACCAACAGCAGTAAGACCTAAACCCCCATCCCGAGCTACCAAGCCTCCAGCCCCAGACCGGACACCATTACCTACTCCTCCAGTGCTTGTGTCAGGAACAGGGTCTGCAGAAGCCAAGCCTGCTCCTTGATGGCTACCACCAGTACCCACAGCCCCAGTCGTTGCTCTGACATCTATAGTTCCAGATCCAAATTCACGGCTACCAATCATGACCTCCTCGCCTGCTGTAGTCAAAATATCCCTTCGGTCATTGTAACCTTGAGAATCTGTTCTATCACCAAGGCCATCAATGTCAGAAGCAGTTGCCATTCCTCTCGTAGCTATGCCTCCACTCATTGCTAGGTCCCCCCTTAGGCCTCCAACATCATCTCTACTACCTCCCATCAGTCCCCCACCCATTCCACCTACACCGTCCATGCTTCCTCCACTGAGGCTCACACCAGCACCAACAGCACTCATGCTACAGCTGGTAAGAGACAAGGTTTGTATCATGCCAGAGAGCCGCAGGTCTTCACCCTCTATCAGTTTCCTGCAAGACAAACAGTAAAAACCATGTTTTATTATTTTGCAAACAAATGACAGACAGGAAACTGCCTTTATGGCTGCTCTTCATCTACCTGTAAGTTGTAATTTCAATCTCCAGAGCCATCTTGGCATTCAGTAGTTCCTGGTACTCACGAAGGTGCAGTGCAATTTTCTCCTTGGTGGATTTCAGCTCAAGCTGAAGGGCTTCAATTTGAGCCTGTTAGTTAAGGAAATAAATCCAATAACCCAGTTTATGAGAGGTTAGACCAATACAGCTTTTGATTTGATCTGGTATTCACCTAAAGACATCAAGTGGTCAGTCTTACCTGCAGGTCCTCCAGTTCCTTCCTGTACTTTTCTTGCCTCTCTCGAATCTGGGCTTCAAGAGCTTCATTTTTAGTCCTCATGGAGTCCAAATCACGTTCTTTATTTTGGATCTAAGGACATTGTTTTCAGTTTTTATATTTTGTTTCCTATATTTGTTTTTATCCTACTTTTTGTCACTTTAGTTACTTACATCTTTTTTAGCACCAGCTATTTCTTCTCGAATGCTTCGAACCATATCAACATGCTTTGAAGTCTTTTGGGTTAAGTTTTCAAACTTGTTTTTGTACCATGAATCCATTTCCTAAAATTGAAAAAGCCCGTTGATGAAGACACTTTTGACAGTTTTCTTGTACTCGTAAGCTTCATTGTGTGCTCTTAGTTTTACCTGAAGATTTTTGGCAGCAATGTCATCATACTGAGTTTGGATCTGCTTCAAAGCAGCAGCGAGATCAGGAAGATCAAACATACTCTGAGCTGAAACGTGAGCCGAGTAAATCTGCTTCATGAGCTCCTCAATTTCCTGTGCAGAAACAATGTTCAGAAGTAATCCAAGAGTGCGTAAACTGAAGAGTAGATTCCAGCACCAACATGCACCTGCTGATGGATCCGCTTCAAGAACTCTATATCAACCTCCAGCTGCTCCATCTTCTTCTCCAAGGTGATGCGTGAGGATGTGGCTTTGTCAACATCCTATTTAAAAAAATGTTGTGTTGTTGTTCGCATGTGACTGATAACAGAAATGCTAAAAGAGAAAATGGCACCCACTGGACGGAAAGCTTCAATGTCAAACTCTGCCTTCTTCCTCATCTCGACCGCCTCCTCATATTTGCTTTTGATTGCCTCCAGGTGAGCAGTTGTGGACTCCTTAGCTGCGAAGGAAACGTCCTGAAAACCAAGAAGCCAGAAGTAATAACCTTTCGGTTCAATTTAAAGGTGAGTGCAGGGATGTGTGAAAAATGTGGATAAGCCCCCTTTGCATTTCAGCTTCCCTCTTCTGTGTGTTTGTGACAGTGCCTGCAAATGCGCAATTAAGTCATCTCATCTGTGCATAAAACATAGCTGATGACAGCTGTACTCCGCAACACCTCAGCACACTGAGGCACCTCTCATGTGTGCCCGCTGGAAATAAGCCTGTTACCAGATAGAAAACCTTGAAAACACCAAGTTGACGTCTTGTATTGTTGCTAGGCTGAATCTCACAGATCAGTGGGGTGTAAAACATCATGCCCTACTGAGTGCGGATGTAAAAAAGAAACAGAAGAGAATCCGCCTCACCCGCTGGATTCTCATCTGGTCGACAATCTTTTTCAGCTCCTTCAGCTGTTGTTCATAAAGCAGGCGCAGACCGCTTGGCTTCTCAAAGCGGCTCTGGTAGGCTTCAATCTCTGCTTCCAGTAACTTGTTTTGCTGCTCAAGTGATCGAACCTGTGACAAAAAAAGATAAGATCACATTTCCCTGCTTTACCTCTTGAATAGTGCCGTAACGATTAATCTATGAATCGATTTCTATTCCTACAATCCAACCAGACTGATCTGTCTGAGACAGAATTGAATCTAATTGACTTATACCATTAAAATAGTTTCAAAATGAGATAAATCTATAATCGAATCAATATTGGAAAATGCCATTTGGATTGGTTCTGTAGGTTTATTTTAACGTAAAGACGACTAAGTGCAATGCAGTGAACAACACATATGATAGCAGCAAAAACTGATCAACCACCATTCCAGTTCAATGTGTGCAAACACTTTGAATTTAGCAAAGGCATGTGACCATACAGTGTAGTAGAATATTCTAATGATGTTCCGTTTGGATTATTCTGGTGTGGAAAAACAGCAGTGGGCTGAACTTTATCAAACTAAAATGTGAATGGATTTGACATTCATTCTTGTTTACTTCTTTGTACAAATATTTACTTAATACTCAGGTATTTAACTCTGAGTCACACTGGTTGAAGTTTTGGCTAAAGATGTCCTGGATCAATTTTGGTCAGTGAATTTGATCAGTCAAAATGAACCAAAATTGAAAGTCAATCAAATCAGCAACCACAAATATTGAATCAAATCATTGTTAAAATTATAGTAAAACCCTTACTCAGAAAGATTTAAATACAGTTTTTCACTACAAAACATCAGACGCTGCTTTTGTATTTATGCTCTACATTAAACTGTGTTAGACTACCTTGTCAATGTAAACAGCCAATCTGTCGTTGAGGACGACCATTTCCTGCCTTTCACTTGAACGAGTGCTGAGGAACTCCTGGTTCTCTGCTGCAGCTGCATCCAGATCAATGGGCCGCTCTCCACTGGGCCCCACGCAGAGCATGGCCCCAGCGCCCACTCTGTCAACATAAACTCATGCATAAAAATATGGAAGAACACCCAATATGAAGTAATGGGGGGAAATGAAAGCAGCTTAAAAATAATGCCTTTACTGCAGTACAGTAGAAGCTGGAGAGCTTCTAAACACTCACCCAACTCCTGTCACGCGCGACCTGCGGGCAGCAGAGACTGTCCGTCGTCCCACTGACTCCACACGCACGGCCCCAGCCCTTGCAGAGTAGCTAGAGGAGGCATGACGGGACTCTCTCCTGGTTGGGGAAGGACTGCACACCCTGACCTGGTAGGCTGAGCTGCTGCTGTCCTCAAAGTGACGGCGGTAGGATGAAATCCTCTCTGGGCTGTGACTCATTGCAGCTGTCTGTGTGCTTTCTGGATGTCTAAAGGGAATCTTCAGGCTGGCTCTGCCTGCTATTCACTGGGTTTCGTGGCCGTCCTTTTCTTTTTCCCTTGCTTGCAGAACCACTTTGAGATTTTATACCCCCCAGTTCTTGGCAAGGCCGCCTAAACATGAGGCAGCACCTGTGGAATCTTGAGTCCCTGCACTAAAGCAGGTTGATCAGACATGTGTCAGCAGCTTGTGAGGAGCAGAGCTGGCTTGCAGCATCCGTGTCTCCTGATCTTCTCCGGTTACACACTCCGGTCACATATCCACTTGCCTTTTAATCTTTTTCTTTTTGTACTGACTTGGTGTCCAGCAGAAAAAAGGAGCAGGCAAGCTGGAAATGGACAGTCTCTCATGCCAGTAGGTGCAGCTCTGATGTGATCTGCTATGATGGGACAAAGGACTTTAATTGACTGTTGAGCAGAAGCTAGAGGGTGACCTGATAACGCTGTGGCTGCAAAGAGGCAAAATTTGACATAAATTAGTACTTATTAGTCTGGTCTGCTTTCGACATATTAGAACTAGACTATGCAGAAAAAGAAACTGAAATGAGCTGCTTTACAGGGGAAAATGATGTGTCGGATGGGGGGGTGGTTATTGTTTGAGTTTACGGTTGGTGTGGCACAGTGATCAGAGGTCAAAAAACAAACAGTTTTTTTTTACTGGCATTTAACGGCTTTCATCACCATGAACATTAAATACCAGCATCTTTCATTTACTTTAAGAGATAAGACTCAAGTTTAGACTCACCATTGAAAACTAAGAAGATTTAAAGACTTTTGGAGCTCAGAGCATAATAAGTGAAAGTCTTTTTTCAGTTATTGTTTCTCATCTTGATGGATGAAGCGAGATGTCATTCCTTTTTGTTGACCTCACATCTGACAGCAGTGTGACACTTTTGGAAGGAGATGGAATTTTTTCATCATGTGAACAAACATGTCTGTTCCAAGCAGCTTCTTTCCATATTTCGTCAGCAGGATATTTTCTGCTGGACTACGTTTTTCGGGCCACAATTCGTTTGCTAAAAACATATTTGTTCTGATTTTAAAACTTTTATAAGTAACTACAAAATAATTGATGGATCTTTTTCAAAATAGGTTCAAATATGTAAAACAAAAGCTAGATTATAAAGAAAGCTAGTGTTAAAACAAATATGCAACAGAAGCAGAAATATCAGACAATAAAAATGACCACTAACATTAACAAAGTGTTGCATTATTTAAATTTAGCAAATAAAAACATTGCAAGGGTTCTTTTTTATATACTGTATCTTAACAATATACTAGTTCTCTTGTAAGTATATTATGTCCTGTATTTTTCATTTAAAAATGTTGTTTTATTTATTCAAAAATTCTCTCAAATGTAATATCTGTGACAACATTGTTATTAACAATTGTTAAAAACATAAAACTTCAATTAAAGCATAAAAATAAAAATGTGTTTTTTATTGACAAGCATTTCCCCCACATTAAAAATACTCTTTACTGTCATTTTGAAAAACTTTTTTCCTTTTTTGAACAAAGATTTATTTTTTACTAAAATGCCTTAAAAATGTAGGCTTTAATGGAAAAGAAAATGCTGAAAATATTATGATGTAGTTATGTTGTGGATTTTAAATTACTGATGCATTTAAATAAACTAAATAATAAAAGGGGTAGTTTTTGTATTTGCTGATGACATTTTCTCCCAGCATGCTGTGGGTCGATATGCCTGCAGACATAAGTGTCACTAAATTGTGTACAAAAACATCACAGATGGGATCTGGTATGCTCTCATTAGTGTTATGTTTCTCTTTACAGTTGCTGTTGTGGAAGAAGGCTCTTTTCACCATGAATAAAGCTGTGTGCTTGGCTTGTAATATGCCCCAGAGGCAGGACCATCCTTTCTGCTTTTTTACTTTTAAAGATTAGTCTGGTGCACATGGGGCAACCATGAAAGGACTTCCATAGGATTAAGGTGTAATTGTTTTTTTCAGTTTCTTCTCCATTTTGTGTGGTGAGAAAATCTAAAGTATGTTTAGATTGTTTTTTTTTTTTTTTTTATAGGATTGTTGAGGCATTGGTCATTGGCGCTTTCATGACCAACACGCCTAACATGATTTGCAGGTAAAGTTGCATGAAATTATTAAGTGATAAAAGGTTTCTGCAACCATAGTCCAGATTAGCGTACTTTAAGAATATTTTTGTTAAAACACATACAGGCAAAACAAAATTGTGCAAGCTAAGAAAAAGCCTAGCAAATATTTAGTTTCATTTATTATTCATATGTTTTATTCAAATGCATATATAATATGCAGTAGTGTTTGCTGCACAATATCATTGCTTATGTCTTAGCAAGGACAACAGGTCAGAATGAGCACAAATAGCATCAGTGCGTTTATGGGGGTCATTTGCTCATGCCTCGGAAAAGTCACGATAGGGTCAGTGTCCTTCCACTGACAATGACTCAGAATCAGTAAGCTGCTTTGAAATTTTTAGATAAACGCTGATAAGAATTTGGAGCCAACTGACACAGTTGATTCGGTTTGGACTTTCAGCTGAAGCTGTAAAGCTCGTGTGAAATAAAGAGCAAAGTTTGCAGCTCAGCAGTGGAGGCATTCTTCTCTGCTGAAAACAATCACTCTGACCGCTGATGAAGCAACCTGATAATGTTCCCTTGAGGGTCAGTGGCAAATTCAAACTGAGACCCATTGGCCATTAGACACGGCACTTCAACACAGTAGATCATCCCTGCGCCTGTCAGCTCACCAACCATCCCTCTATCTATTTTAATCCCACATATTCACCAAATGAACGATCTCTGAGGTCATTTCTGCAAGACGCATCAACGCCTTCATCCAGTACAAATGAAGAAACAATATTTTTGTGGATCAAAACAAAAGTTTTATTTTGAAATAATTTTAGCAGCAAGTCTTCTCTGTTTACAAAGTTATTTCTTAAAAAACTAAAGTAATAAACTCAGTAAAACAAACTCGTAATTGTAAAAACCTTTCTGCACGTTCTCCACTCTAGTCATCATTCAGTATTTAAAGGAGTTACATTTAAGCTGATAAACAGTTTTCAAGTCACTTCAAGTAATATTGCATTTTTTGCAGTTGTTTTTCAGCCCTGCTTTCATACTAAGATGAAATCTAAACTGAAACAACATAAAAAAATTTAAAAAAAAACCCAAAATATTGAAACCTTTGTAAGGCTGCCGGTTGAATCCCAAAGTAAGATTAGAAGTACAGACTAGTGGGGAGTAAGATGGGAAGGAGAAATCTTTCACTGGTGCCATGAACTGATCCCAGTGTTCTGATGAGATAAGGAGAATATTTTCCAGGCATGAATTTGATTTTTTTTAAACTAGTAGAGTTGTTGTTAGTGCTACAATGTTGTTCCGAACTATCTTCAATTAACATTTTTTGTTATGGCTGCAAGCTTCCATGTTAAGAAAATATGGGCTTTTGTAAAGGTCCAATGTCAATTTGAGGCCTATTAAAGAAATGCTTACAAAAAAACTTTGAAAAAAAGTGCTTCATTTAACGAATCTGGTATGGAATGTAAAAGCTAAGCTTTGTTTTGCTCTTAAGAGTGGAGTGTTAAATACTATGGGATGCAAAGTTGACTAAGCGCTCAAAAAAAGCAGTCAAATTGACCCTTAATCACAGGCATCAATCTGCAGCCCTCAAAGGTCTGGTGTCCTGTTTGGATTACAACCAACACTGCTCCTGTTGGTTCTTATGGCTGAAAAAACACCTGACTCAGGTAATTAGCAGCAGGTAAAAGCATGCTTGTTTGAAAAACCAGCAGAACTTCAGCCATCGAGGCCTGAAGTTTGACACCCACGCACTTCAGAAAAAACAACAAAGGTTCAGGAATTACTGAAAACAAAGTAATTTTTGTAATTTCTTATTAATAATGTATATGTTTGCGGGGTATAAATGCTTGAGATTTTGCTAACTTTAATAACTTTTCCAATCAAACTTTTAAAAAAATCCCCCAGAGCAAGGATCAAGCTAAAATCAAGCAAATAAAATCTGTTATTTCTGTAACATTTTTACATGCACTTCAGAATATAAGATGTTAGTAGAAATCTCGCTGATGCATCATTTGGGAAAAAAAAGGCGCCTACTTATTAAAGTAGTGTCAAAGAAATAAGAACCGTGAAGCCCTGACGCTGAACAGCTTATTGATAAGCTAAGCAGCTAAGCAGTGTTCTGCACCTCCATCATCAACAGTTACACTGACGGGAAGGGTGGCATTTTCCTCCGATTATCTACCAGAGACTTAAAGAAGCTGCTAACAGCTGTGTAGCTGCTTTTGGAGGGGAAGACACCTCTTTTTTTGCCATTGATTTTCATGTCTGAGAACATCTGTTCCCAAAATCAGCGGGTCACTTCAGCTCTTCGCATTTGGCCCAGCCTTGCCATCCATCTGGGAAATGCTGAGCGCTGTAAACGAACAAGGAAACAAAACCTTCACCAAGAGTACATTTTTAAAACATCCTACTAGTATTTTAGAACTAAACTTTAACTTATAGCTTTAAACAATGAGTAGATTTTATCTAGTTTTCAGTTATTTAGATAAACTCTAATCTACTTATACTTAAAAAGTCTCAAAAAACTACGATTAGAAGTTTTGTAATAAATGATTTATTGTTTGCCTTACTCTTTGTATCCCAGCGAGGTAGCTGTGTCGAGAGCAGCCTTGCTCCGGATCCCCGCCAGGCACAAGAACACAATATTGTCCATCCGGTGAGGCATTTCAGCACCAAACTTTTCTCTGAAGTCTTCTGGAGTCAGCTGGAGAGCAGTGTTTACTTGACCCACTGGTGCAATGAAACAAAGGCAGGTCAAGGGTTGACATTATGTCACTTGCTGTGTCTCCTGATGACCAGAATCTATAATCAACACTGTTTATAACTGTGTGATATATATAGAATTGGGGATACCAAAAACCACTTTAACAGCTCACACTACAACTTTGATAAATGGGTCAGAAACACCCTGGATGGAACTGAAACAAAACAAATAATAAAAAGTTCTTTTTATTCTGATTCACAACTAAAAATGTGAAATATGTTCTACCATCATAGAGCCGGTGCTGATGTACTGTGCATGCGTTTAGTTTGCTGCTAGCCCGGCTGCAGACAAGAGGGCGCTGCAGAGGGTGTCCAGGATTGCTGAAAAGACCATCGGTTGCCCTCTGCCCCCCGGAGAACAACACCAGCTCACACTACCTCAGCAGAGCCAAGGAAATACTGATAGACTGCTCTCACCCTGTTCATTACCTGTTTGAACTACTGCAAGGAGACATCGCTCCCATAAAGCCAGAAGAAACAGACTCAAAAATAGTTACTGGTATTAACCATGAGCCATTATGATCCCTGATGCACCTTAACATGGTTACATTTCATTGTGGTCCCTTGTATGATGACAACAAAGTATTCTATTCTTTTCTATTCTATTCTATTCTATTCTATTCTATTCTATTCTATTCTATGTGTTATATTACAAAACAGTAATAACTTACAGAGTCAGCCTTTACTGGATTAGATAAAATGGATAAAAGTTTTTTCTTTTCTTTTTTTAAGAAACTAGGTCCACACCAGCAAAAATGTTAGCTCAATGCAAGCTAGTTTGTTTATCTTGTTTAAAGTCACTCAGGTTTTCTTAGGTAGGTTGCTAAAGTTAAATGAGAAGAAACTAGAAAGTCTTTTTGCTATAAAAATGTTTTAATTTTGAATAAATCAATCCTTTGAACAGATCAGTTTGTTCTTTTGAAAGTGCTTGAATTAAAATGTTGCTGTTTTTATTCTGTTAATAGACTGCCTTGATTTGATTTTTTTTTTTATTAAAATCTACTTCTGCGAACACACACTAGTGTATATTTGAGTGTATTTTTGTCCAGTGGAGCTGTGCTGTTGTGTTGTTTTAAAGTAGACAGCGCCTATCATTTGACACAAGTGTATTTTTGTGTTTCAGAGCAACACTTACGGGGGACGTTCACGGACCCTGGGATAAAGCCGTACTCCCTGAGCTCCCATGGCTCCCGGACGTCTATGACCACCGCTTTCCCGTCATTCAGCCGCTGCTTTAGCTGCTCGTAACTCACATCAGTGCTCCGTAGCTCTGAACTGTACCCGCGGAAATGCAACTCAGTGCCTGAAAGCAAAACAAAGTGTTTTTTTTTATCTACTTTAAAAACACGCACAGTCACTTGAAGCAGATGTCAGTCCTGAGACCTTGGCGGCTGTTGTCAAAGACACAGCTTCGTCCTACCGCAGGAACAGAAGCTCTGCACGGGGCAGAACTATTCCACAAAAGTCGGGGGACAACCCCAACAAACTTCCAACATCCTCTAAACGCCATGTGTTGCTAATGAATTTGAACAGAGGCCCTTTGTTCTTAGCCCCTTGGGGCATCAAACCAACTAAAAAAAAAGCTTAAAACTCTGATGCAATTAAACAATCTAGTTAACTTGTGCGATGTATCGCCCAATGGCAAAGATAGACAACATTTCTACTGCGCTTGCGCTTGGCTACGGATCCTCTAGAGGGGAAAAAAATGAATGGGCGAACCGCTCCTTAAAAAAAAAAAAAAAAAGCTATAATGCAATTTAAAAACGTTCCAATGGTCATAAACACATATAAAGGACACGGTGCTTTATTAATTAAAATTTAAAGTATATATTTATTTAAACTTGTGCCAAAAATAAATCCCCCAGTAAAACTAGTGTATACAATGTCTGCGTCTGAACATTCCTTATAATACTTGGCAAGAAAAATGTCACGGTTGACAAATAGATAGTAAACACTAACAGTTTAACTGTATTCCAATGTGAACCTGATATTTGTGTTTAAACTTATTTCTAGTTTTATTTCTATATTTGAAAATAAAATAAAATAAAATGAAATGAAGTAGAACATTTCAACGGGTCATGAACGCCGCATTCGACCAGTGGAGTTGCCGTAGTGCGTCACATGTTAAACTGTGTTGTTAGCTAATGCTACAACAGCATGCCGACTTTAATTTTTTAACTAAATGAAATACTAAAGATCAGCAAAGAAACCACTGCGATACCAGTTGTTTGGGTTATTTACCGCGTACTTCCAAAGTAGGTGATATTTCAGAGCGTTGTATGAAACTAATTGTGGTTATTTGTGCTAGCTAATAATATAGCTAGCTTGTCTGCCATTCAGGAAGACTTGACATCTCTCAGCTAACACAGAGTATAGAAGCTAACTGGAAGAGGTGAGCTCAAATCGAAGTTTTTGTAATCTTAGTAGGAAAAACAAACTTCATTCGCTCTTGAACTTGCTTTTTGAACACAAAGTGATTATGGCGACCTCAAAGGAGCTTTCATTGAGTAAAGGCCTTTCTTATAGACGAACATTCACCTAGTTAGCAATGTCACTTGTTTAAAAGTCTATCTTCTTTTTATGCATTTTGACTTTATTGGAAAACGCAATCTAGTTTAACGTAATTCCTGCGGAGGTCAGTGATAATATAAAACAACATCCTTGTAGGTTGGAAGCTACAAACTTTTGGGATGAAATGAAACCATAAAAAGAGGACAGGATAAAAAAAATGCATATTGAGACACTGTCAGTCTTTCTAGAATATTTTCCACTTTGTGTTGCAAATGCAGCCATTGTTTGTGTTGCTTCTTTTGTTCCTGGTATAAAATACTCTTTGGTCTGTAGACTAAACTAAAACTGTATTTCATTTGTTTAAGGGAGGCTATTGTACAACTGTTGTTTAAATAAAGTTATGTTACTGTTTGTTTACTTATATAAAGCAAAGCATCATTCTGTTTTTATATGTGCACCCATCATGTTCAGATCTCCAGATGCGGCTAAAGGACCCCTTTTCTTTGAAAGCTGTCGAGATGACAAAGCGGACCAACAAACCGCGGAAACCCAGAGATGAAGAGTCATCGGACGAAGTCAGTGGTATGTGGACAAATGACAGACATTTGCAAAAAATGGTTTGTTGTTTTATTAGCTTTTGACCTTAAAAAAATATTTTTTCTGTGTTGACTTGAATTATTTCAAATAGCTTTTATAAGTACAAAAACATCATCACCTTCCATAACATTTACACATTTATGAAAAGAGAAATTAGTTTTTAATTGAAACCATGAGTAAAACCTTTTTTTTTTTATGTATGCATTTTATATATCATAATGTCCGAAGAGTCAGCAGCCTCGAATTTCATTCTTGATTTGCTTCTTTAGATCAGAACATTTGTCTCTCGTTTGTTTTATAAAAACCCTTAGACCTCTTACACTGGTTTTAAGAAATACATATGTGCTACTTTTTTATTGAGGACTAACATGCCAGCATGTAAATAAAGCCGTGGACCTGGGCTCCGTGAAGAAGTCGGTCCTCTCAGGCATGTGGCTGCTGTGTTCAGACTGCCTGAAGGAAAGGACCATGATTGACGGCGAACCAGCAGCATCCCATGACATCCTAGTGTGTCTAAAATGTGGTTTCCAGGTAAATTTCCAACAGTTTTTGTCTTTAATTTATCACATTATTTTGAGTCAAGTACATTAGAGGGTGATTGACATAACAGACTTACTGCACATCCAGTAAACCAGTAGTTTAGTTTTCTATTTGGCTTTAAAGATAATTTTATACTTCTTTGGGTGATAATCAGGGAAGCCTGTTTTTCCTCCGACTTACAGATCAGGCCTTCAAAATGTTCTTCTCGTGTCTATTTGGTGAAATCGTTAATAAATTGTTTTTATTTATAGCCTCTCTCTTTTGTGAAGGTTGACAAGTTTTTCTACACAATTGATACTTGGTGTTATACTGTAGCTGAATGGTAAATATCTGCAAGGTTTCAGACTCCCAATTTCTTCTCTTCATCCTCTTTACCTCACTCTTAAGAAGATTGGTGCATCTATGATTGTTAAAAACTAAAACAGGACTGATATTTCTGCTGTAATGTGTTGGACAGTAAAATAATGGGATGCATTTTAAGAAAACCAAGAATAAGCTGAAGATGTTTGTCTATTGAGAGGTGATGTGGATGAGGGAGTCTGGTTCCCTGGATGTGCACAGATGTATTCATTTTATGGAGATGGGTTCTTCCAACAGGTACAAAAAGGTTTTCAGTTTGTCTGTGGTGAAAAGTTCAGCTTTCCCTGCTGTTGGTGCAGCAACATCACAGTTAGTGGTCTGAATAAGGGAAACACTCAATATATTTGATAAGCAATAGGAGGATTAGCCCCTTGAGATGCTGCATCTCATTTTTTGAGATTTTCACCTGTTGGGTTTACAACAAAAGAAAGCTGACAGAGTAGAGTTAAGTAACAAACAAACCAAGAGAAACAGACAAAGAAAATACAAATTATGATACAAGTAAAGTATACACAGGATCTGAAATTCACTTTGTTAAATAGGTGGTAATTTTCCCTTTGCTTCTCATGGGGAGATTTATACACTTGGCTACATAAATTACATTGCCGAACTTAAACCACAGAATAATGCATATTTTAAATTGTTCAAATTTAAAGAGATTTAAAAAAAAATAAAGTTTTTCTTTGTTGTTGTTGTTTCAGCCCTATTCTTTGCTGCTGGCTTTGTAGTTGTGATGCAAACTTGCAGGTTATCCCACAGGTGCCTCAGAAGTTTTCAGTGTAGAAGGTTGAGAAGAAAGTAGGAGTCTACCACTACAAAGGGGAGTGCCGAAGGCCCCCCCCCCACAATATTTGGAAAATTAGAGCCCTTTATATGAATTTTTCAGGCATCTGGAGAATTATATAGCTGATTTCAAAGCAGTAGAGAGGCACGATTTAGTACTGAACCTGTCCTTTAATCACTGTTGACAACTAGAGTTTCCTCCAACCTGTTTTCTTGTGACTATTTATCTACGACACAACTTCCAAAACTTTTGACGAGGAGCCCCTGAAGGACCATTGTTTGTAAAGTACAATTACTTGTAACATTCAAGTAAGTTTGCTTAGGACTTTAAAAAACAAGTACTCTTTCCACAGCGAGTTGTAAACTTTCCAAATTGGAAAAATCCTCTTTTTAAGTTTGAAAGTTTTTTTCATTGTGAATCAAATGTGTGTTCCTTTGTTACCACATGCTTTACCAAAGTAAAGCATCTTGATTAAGCAACAACACTGGTTTTAATTTGTTAGAAGAGATTTAAAAATATTTGATCAAACTGAATACACTTAAAGCTGCAGAGAACCTTATGAAGCTCTCTGCTGTCACCACGTCAATAACAACTGACTGACTTACCAGCCAAATACACAATTTTACATAGAAAAACCTCAGGGGTTTGATTTTAGAAAATTATATTATGCTAAATGCAAACAGTGAGGAAGTCACAAGTCATTTAAACCATAAAATAAAAAACTTTTTTTAAAGAAACTTTTTCCAAGTAACTCCTTTATTGATTTCTATTCAGGATCTTTGTTCTCTACTTCTGGCGTTTTCACACAGATAAGTTGTTGTTTTCTTTAGAACAGCAGCACAACACTGTAGTGAAAAGATGGAAGGGGAGTTCAGCCAGACACCAGCTCTGTAATGTGCCTTTAATGTGTATTTATGTTTTATTTCTCCGCCATGTCTGTAAGTCCGGTCGGTGAAAATCTTGTCTGATATTGAAGTGCTCTGTGGTTCTCCAGCTCATTAGCATAGCAGCAGGATTACAGTCTAGTTAGTGTGGACACCAGTGTCTCCAAATCAACACTTTTATTCAATTCTCTGGTTTCTGCTGTAAGTGCAGCAGCTTTATCCTCCAGTTCAATTCATCGCATGGGGAGAGCAGAGGAGCATGAAATCGATTTACCAAAAGAAGCAGAATGTTTTTCTCTAAGTGAACATGAATTTCTGATTACATCACACACACATTTTTTTTGCTGTGAGGTACTAAATGAAACTTTTGTTCGTCATCAGACAGTAGGTGGCGATTGCTTCACTTGTAGGCGGGGAAGTTTCACCGGCTATCGAGTACTTTTGATGACCCTGATTACACATTCATATTATGCGGGAATTTTCCCCATTATAAAAGCTCTGTTTGTGGGAATTCATTTTAATATCCGTGATACCCACAATCCCACAGCAAAATTCATGCCCTGATATAACAAACACAAAAGTACATACATAATCATACATAATACACATAATAGCTTTTACTTTGTACCCCTCGTCCAAATGCAGTTTTACAGAGCAAATTCAATCAAAACACAGAAGAAAATACAGATATGCTAAATAGGGAAAAAAATGAAAAAGACATTTTGAGATCATTTAAGATCATTGAAACAAAAGCAGGTGGGTTGTAAATGTATTAAGAGATCTCTCCTAAATAATGTTATTGATGTACAAGAAGCCGGAAGGTTATTCCATTCTTTGATCGTTTAAAAGCATTTTTCTGGATTTTTCCTTCAAATCTGGGGACGTGAAAAGAATGTGATTAGTGTGACGGAGGTTGTGTTGTGAACTGAATGGTACTAAATATTGCTTTAGTTTTGGACGAAAGTTGAGATGAACGCATTAAAAAAAAGTAAGTAAGTATCATTACTTACTTTTTTTAATAAGTAAGTAAGTATCATTACTTACTTATTAAAAAAAGTAAGTAATGATACTGCCTTGGAGTTGACCGTAAGAACCAACCTCGCTGCTGGTACATAGTGCAGTGGTGTGACATTTGGGGCAGTGGAGAACTAGGTGACTTAAGTTGTTGTAAATAACGTCCAGAAAATGTAGATTAGCAGAAGAAGTATTGAAGTAGATAATTTCTGTATAATCTAGCATAAGGAGCAGAAGTTAAGAAATTATTATTTTTCTAACATGGAAAATAATGAATGACGTACAGTGTTTTAAGACAGTAAAGGTTGTTTCTGCTACAGAATCTCTAAATGTACTGATATTAAATTTGCACAAGTAGCAAAAGGTGATGAACATTTCTAATTTTTTTGTACAGCAGTGAACCAACAGCACATTGCTAGGACCAATAGGAGGCTCACAGGAAATACAACAGCAACTTTCTGTATCCTGTATGACAAAAGAAAAAACTTCCAACAAAAATGAAGGGAAAAAGTTAGATTTTTTTTTAAAGTTTGAGCATTGGTTTGGAAACTCTGTCTTCACTCTAATTTTTAAAAAAGCGTTCTATTTGCTGTGTTATCACAAACACAAGTCTGAATACAGTACTGCCCTATAGATAAAGCTGAAGAATCAAAGAAGCCATTGCTTATCGATAAATGCTTAGTTCAATAAATGACCCCGTTTTGCTGCTGTATGCTGTCACATTTGTGTGTGAGAGTTAGTGATAAGGGTTTTTTAAGAGTTTTTCCTCACAGAGGAGGGTGTAAGGGCAGAGATGTTTGTTCAGCTTAGTCTGTTTTACAACCAGCTATTGTTCACATTTTCATGTTTGACTTTTTGTTCTTGCAAATACCAATGCAAGCCCAATGAGACGGCTATAGCTGTGATATTGGGCTATATAAATAAAATTGAATTGAATTGAGTTGAAAAACTGAATGCTCATTTTTTATGGTGTTCACAGTAACAAATGCACTTTAAAGTTAAATTTGGGTAAAATAATAATTTTGAAGTCAGAACTCTGCTAGATTCATGTCTTATTTTATGAGTGTCTGATAAAGTCACACAATCACAGGAGGAAATAAGGTTTTAAGTTTCTAGTTGCTCACACTACTTTAAAAGCAGACGTGTTTTTCTTTTGTTGGGGTAAAAGTTTGGAATGCCCTGAAAATTCTGAAAAGTTGTACAATAAAAAAAAATTTGTAAAGGAAAAACTTGAGGAATATGTAATGGGTGGTGAGTGTTGTGTGTGGTGGCAGGGGGTGAAGGCTGCTTAGGATTGTCTTTTTTTTTTCATTTTCTTTAGGATGTGCCATAGAGGCAGAAATTATATTAGAATTTTATTCTTCTCACTGCTCCTTTCCAGTAATAAATATGTGAGGACTTATGTTGTGTACTGAATATGTCCATGAAATGCAGTGTTCTTCATGAAAATAGCAAATGAACAGAAGTCAAATCATATGTTTTAAATTAAAGAAAAGAACAAAAGCTCCAATTTCCATGTGTTACCTTGTCAAGCTTTGAACTAAAGACTGTAAGTATTAATATATAAGCCAAATGGTTTTCTTTTTATCTTTGAGAAAATGTTTAACGGTTTTCCAGGGCTGTAACCAGTCAGGGATCCAGCACGCCGTCAAGCATCACCAGGCTTTCCACCTGGAATCGCACTGCATCACGATTAGCTTGAGCACATGGAAGGCTTGGTGAGAAACTCTGGCAGTTTGTTCTGTCCTGTCATGATTACTCTGTTGTGTAGTTTCAGTGACGTGTTGGCATTCTGCCTGTTTGTGATCTATCATAGAAAGAAAAGATAACAAAGCTAAAAGATGGTTGCTGAAGCTCTCTACACATAGAGATAATCTAATTTTAGATCATTTGATAACTTTTAAACTGTGACATTTTCAAATGGTTTCATTTAGAATCATAATGATTAGGTAAAGTGATATGTGACTCTTTATGACTGTAACAGGTGTTTTGAATGCAACGAGGAGCTCTCCACTCACTGCAATAAGAAGGCTCTGGCTCAGACTCTCGACTTTTTACAAAAACAGAGTGCCAAAGCAACGACAGGTAAGGTCCCTGCAGATTAGCAACGCTGAATAACAGAGTGGGGTTAGTAGTTAGCTATATTTTTATTTGTCAATATACTGTATAGGCCTATGGCAGTTCAGCAAAATGTCATGTTATTGATTACTATTGACCTGCCGGATTAAAAATGAAAAAGCCATATAAGCCATAAATTGGATGTAGTACACCTGCTCCCCCTGGTGGATTTGTACATCAATCTACTTTTGAAGTTAGATTGAAGTAGATCTCTTAAGAGAAAAGTACATTTAATTCATTTTAACAGGAAATTATGACATTTTAGAAGTTTAGTTTTGTGAGTTTATTGACTAGTTTTTGGTTGCAGTTATACTTGTGTTAAACAGCCACGCTCCGTATTTTCCGCATGTCCTTTCACCTCAGTCAGGCCACCTGAGCCCTCATTGCCCAGTCACTCAACCATAAAAGTATCACCCCTCTTAATTCTCACTACACTGACACACATACATACACCTTCTGTTCTTGCCTCCCCATGCCTCCCCTGCTTTGTTGGCATTTTGAAGGGTCTCCTAACAGACTGCCGTTCGGCAGAGTGGTGGGTATCACCCCTCATGGTCTCACTGGCTGTCTCCATGTAACCCACTGCCCGGTGCCCAGTGGCCAGAGGCCAGCTGCCCAGTCAAGCTGGTCCCCTTTCTCTATCATGGCTGCAGAGTTGCAGGACGGATACTCTTGCAGTCCCCCACCCTCACCCCCACCTTGCACGTCGGATGACTGCACATATTAGAGGAATTAAGCGCTTGAGAGGCTTCCCGCCTGGGTTCCCTGAAGAACAAGAGCAGCTGCGTGGGGTCTGTCCTCTGCTCCGGCGTTCTTTGTCTTACCATTGCTATCCGTTTCCATCCCTTGTTTGCTCCGTTGAGCTGCTGTGTGTCTCACCACCTCTGGGCCTGTGTGCTGCACTAGTGGGAGCCAGGGTCCTCAACAAGTCAGAGCAACTGGATCCCAGCAGCTGGAGCGCTCCAACTCTCTGAGGACACACGGTCACACAAAAAAGCCTCCAAAAGAAACATTCAAAACAACTTTTAAATAAACAATTATCCAGACACTCCTGAGTCTGCACACTTTTTTTTCACAAACTGTTTAAAGCTCCCACACTGACTTAAAGCCATTTGTTTTTCCTTTTAAGCACAGAACAGAAGCAAAATTCAACTTTCAACCTCAGCTTACCTCACAGTGGAGCTTGTTTATCTCATGCAGAAAAGTCCTTCAAAGCAGGACTGTCATTTTTCATGATAACTTTTCTCAATTTACGTGACCACTTCTAACCGGTCCACTTCTCCAGTGAAGTATGTGAGCATCTACTGAACGCACCATCAGTGTCTCCATCAGACAGATGTTCTGTGTGGAGGTGGCAGTGCTCAGATGGCCTCAGACTGTAAACGTGTCAAAAATCATTTTGCTTCTACAATTCCACTTGTTACATTCAGATCTTCACATTTTAAGACAAGTTTTCACAAAAATATAAATCACCCCTTTTCATTTGTGTGGAGCTGGATCCCTTTATCTGTGAGGCTGGGAAGAAGGAAAATGGCTAAATTCAAATAACCTAAATCTTCTTCCTCTATAAATTACCTGTCACCTTTGCTGCCACTCAGTCGCTCCACACCGGCCAGTAATATGGGTAAAGAGGCGGCTAGCCGTTGTTGCAGCAGAGTAGATGCTTGTTGGCTGTTAAGGAGCTTGTGAAATTGCATTTCAGTGTGAAGGCCAGGTTTTTTTTTTTTTTTTTTTTTTTTTCCACAAAGTTGCTCTTGTGTTATTTTTTCTTTTCCTATAGACATCAAGCACAAAAGAGCCTCTGCAAGGATTTTTATTATTATTTTTTTTACCCCCGATTCTAACATAATTTGTACAACAACAGCTTGGGAAAGAAAGAAAGTCGATTAACTGTGCTCTCTCACCATCAAGGCCTTCAGCTCAAGTGGCAGAGTCCCAGTAAAAAGCAAGTTGACCTCAGAAATCCAGGCTCCAGCTTGTAACAGCTGGCGAGTCTTTGTGGAGCAAATTAAAATGTTTGTGCAGGAATATATCAGTGCTTGTTTCTCATTGAAAAACGTACAATTGCTTTTGTTTTGTGGATGTTTTCATTATTCAGACCTTTATGTTTCTGCCTGAGCACACAGATCCAGTAAAGAGTCAGCATATTAGAGCTGCGTCAGTTTTATTTGCATCAAATTTGATGGAAACCGCATTGGTCCTACAAATGTACGAGTTAAAACAGGGTACGTGTGCATCAAGTAAAATAAGTAAATGCTGTAAATATTCTTTTTAAGAGAAACAAAAAAATTAGCTGAATTTGATTTTTAAAACTGGCATTCCGTGTAATTTATTAAAAAATAGTTTCATTTACTGTGGTAAATTTAATAAATTATAGTCAAATGATTAGTAATTATAAGGCTGTTTGACACATGAAGTCTAGATGTAAGGTTAAATTCACACAAGACCTTTGTTAAAGACCAGCTTTAATAAAAGTGGTGTTCTTGGTGTTTTTAACGTGCTCTTGTAGCATTTTCCCATGATGGGAGTACATATATAAAATAATTTAAGATTAAAACTGCATTTCTGAGTATTTCTTAATTCAAATCGTGTTGGATCAGATAAAAGCCCGTGGTTTGAAAAAGCTCAGGTTTGTGACGCAGTAACTGAAATGGCTGGGCCACAAGCTCCCTGCTTCGCTCCAATTCTGATGCATCCACTTTTAGACAAACAGATCCACGTACGTCTTTGTTTTCCTCGTCTGAGCTGGAATCTGACTCAAAACTGTACAGCTGCATAGCTCTGATATTGCTTGCCATTTTTGTTGCACCGCTAATGTTAGTTTGAGGTTGTGAGGGTCTGTAAGCTATCGGGAGAGAGTGTTAACAAAGGAATGCTGGGATATTATTGTAATGTTACTTCGGCGCCAACAGTCCTGCCCACAACCCAGAAGTGAATTTCTGATGAACTCCTGCTGCACTGCAAAAAACAAAAAGTCTTTAAAAAACGACACAGGCTTTTTGATTTTGCCTCAAAACGGAATAATCATAACTAAAAGACCACCGGGAAGGATTTTATAATCGAAACAAATATAGTTGGAGTGGGACTTTAACTTCTCCTCCAGGTTTGGATCAGGATTCTGTTTCGTGTACCCGAGTCTGTTGTCACTGTCATCCGTGGTGGTGCTCTCATGGAAGTAATCAAGAGTGATTGTGTCCTTCTTACCACCACACATAAAAGTAGGGCAAATACTGGGTAGCAGAATCTGCTTACTCGTCTCTGTGAGTCTGTAAGTAACATGTTGTGGGTTCTCTTGGCCTCAGATGGCAAGAAAGCAAGATTTTCATGCCCTGCAGTCACAACAAATTAGAAAATTAATAAGACATTTGGTGTTGCTTGGCCTTCCTCTTGACTGGCTGCTCTGCATGAAGTGAGCTGGCCTTAGTCTTCCTCACTGTAAGTTATCATGGGTGCATGGATGAAGCCCAGTGGCCATAAATCTGACAGCTTTCCAAACCAACTGTGAGCTACTTTAAAAGCATGTTTTCAAACCATGTTAATGTTTTAATAATGCCAGGAAAGTTAGTTTATAACCTTTTTTTGTAGGTGGTTATGAGACTATTGTTTCTGGTGAGTTAGTTCTGTTGTAAAAAGTAGCAGATGGTGTCACAAAACAGTTCTATTCACACAAAAGCTAATTGAAATTTTAAAAAGGCCTGGCTTGATTCTTGCTTGTTGGAATTCCATCAATGGATGACCGAACATTGTGAATACTTTTGAAACTTCAGTGAGCTTTTCTTTCGCTCTTCCACTTTTTTCTGCAAAGGTAAACTGCTCTCTTGTGTGAGAAAAGCAGGGAGTGCGGGAGGTGTTGGTGCACTTGTATGCATGTGGAAGAGCGTCCCGGTTCTTTCCTTTGCCCCGGGGACGGGCTCCACAGTGTCACTGCTGCCCATACTCGGTGGTTGAGCAAGGAGGGCCAGGTGGTGGTGCCGACTGCAGCACAGTCAAGCGTGGACACGACGCATGCTGACATTTGCCTTCATGACTGCTGCAGGGAGAGAAAAAATCTGCTTTTCCATATGCTTGTGCTCATTGCAACCCTCCCCTCCACCCTCTGCTCCCCCCACACTGCCCTCCTCAGCCCCCGCCCTTCCTTCAGTCTCAACCAGATGGCTCCCTGAACATTGTTTACCTTGGGTGGCGGTCCCAGATGTAGAGTGTATCCATCGGCATCCCCATTACGCCTGTTTAGTTTCTTCTTTCCTCTTCACCCTCTCAAGTGCCAGCTTCAGCTCTTCTACTGGAGTTGTTCAAGTTGATAAAACCCAACAAGCAGACAAACTCACGTCCACAACCAAATGATCTCCATTTCTGTCTTGCCCTCACCTGTGTTAGACTTCAGTTTCACCCCTTATCGCTTTAACACCTTTTAAAGGTGCTCAGCCTGCCTGCTTGTTTTTCACGTGTTGACCCACGTGAGCTCCCTCATGGTTTTTCATATTTTCAGTTTAAAAATAGGCCTCCAGATGTTGTCAGGACAGAGGGCCAGATGCATTTGGCACCACTGGGTGGGGTGCATCAGCACCGCAGTGTCCTGGAAAGCTGGACCCCCCCCTGCTGTCTTGATCCCTAAACTCCAGGACCAAAACATTTGTGCACCATTTCTTATTGGCACTCCACATTTTTCTGAGAAAGTCTATTGATTGCGTGAGTGCTCAAGTGCCGCGGGTTATTCCTCCCCTTAAATCTGTTGGTAAAGGTGCCTCCTTCTTTAGACTCCTCTTAGTCGAATCTGACAATTTGTTCACATTCCGACTCGTGTGAGCAGGATACTTGTTTTAGTGCCCTTGGCCTTGAGAAAGGCAGCGTACAGGGCAGTGCACAGCAGAGAGCCTCCATTGCTGTAGGCTGAATAGCTTTTTAATAAAGGTGTTGTGCTGAAGTAGCGGTTCTACAAATTGAATAAGGCCAAAGACGGCAGCAGAAGAGCCAGACGACTGCTGAATGAAATAAACAGGTTCTTCAGAAAGTTTACGGTTCAGTTGATTTCGCTCAATTTGGGCAGAAGCGGGTCAGGCTTGTGACTTCAACCGTCATCTCCTGACAGGCTCATAAAAATAAAGTGCTCATGGACCAAAGCGCTTTTGTGTTTCTCAGTATGGCTTTGATTTCTGTAGAGTGAGTTGCTCCGAAGGTGCTGGCATCAAATCCATGAAAGAACTGGCCTTTTCCTCCTGAAAGTCTGTTCCTTTTATAACAGAAAACCTTTTATAGGTGTTTTGTCAATGCACCAACTTACAAAAAAATCAATTATTATTACTTAATTGCCTGTTTCTTTAAGCATTAAAGATTTTCATCAGTTTATAAAGCTTTAAAGCATATTTAATAATAGTTATGTCATATTTTAAAGAATAAAGCAAAAGTGGTAAAATTTGCAGCAATTTGCTTTCTCCTTCTTAGTCTCATTGAGGGATTGCCTCAGCCTCATCAGTTCTTTAAAACTCGATCCAATATATGTCATGAAGTAAACTCAGGAAGTTCCTGCTCTTCTCAACAAAGAAAAAATGCTTTAAAAGTTCTCACTTCACCCTGATCTCACCACGTTGAGTCATGGCATCTTCACTTAGCCCATTTAGCATGGCAAGGTAGAAGGTATTGTCCATGCCAAGACTCAACTTCAAGACATTTTGGATCAGATGTTGACATTTTGAGAGTTACAGCACTGTAAAGGTTTTAGACTTATATGCACTCTCACTGCTGCAGGCCAAGAATGAGGAATGACACCAAAAAATCTGTGTAAAAGAAACTGTAGCATACGGGGATGTAATTTGGTCTTACTGAAAGATTTAGAATACATTTAAATATTTTAAAAAATAACCACGTTTTTTTTTTTATTTATTTCAATTTTTGTCTGGTCTTTTGAGAATGTCTCCATTGGGAATGTATGTGAAGCAAAAAAGCTGGGAAAAAAACCTTTTTTTACCATGTTGTTTTGTGACTTCATTAGTTCAAATGCATTACTTACAAATATAGTGTTTTGTGTAATTTCTTAGATTACTATCGTTTGTCATATTCTGCTTCTGTGTTTTGGGCCATCTGTGTGACAAACATTGAGAACTGGGCCGAGTCAGTGTGACATCACCCGTAGAAAATGACTTGTGTCTGGCTCCAACAAAATTAAGTCATGTTGGAGCCAGACAACATCAGTCAGCAGTGATTAGTCTGAGTTGGTCTGAATCAGCATTTCTATGGAAACCACTCTCACCAATCAGGAGTGACCTTGTTGGAAGTCCACACCCCTAGCACGAGAAAGCAGGCTCAGGAGCATCTGTCAGTCAAACCTTTGGAACGCTTGTCATGAAACCACAAACTTTTATTGAGGCATTTGATTGGTCAGTTTATAACTTGTATTACAGAAAAATATAATGAAAAAGATTAGAATTATCAAGAGCATGTTAAAAAATGTGTCAGAGAAACAATGGTTGTTCTGACAAATAGAATGATTGAGCTGTTTAATTTCTCAATAAAAGTAAGTGGGATTTTGGCTTCTTGGAACCAGCAGCTACTTCCTGTTTCATATGCAAGAGGGGAGGTGCAACTCTGTCCAGTTCTCATGTACAGTCAATGGGAGAAATGAGGAAAAACTCACAGCATACCATTATGTATCTACTTCATGTTTGCTTTTCCCATATAGTCTTTATTGTTTATATTTTTATAATTTGCTTTATGTTCTTTGCATAAATACCAGTGTGAATCCCATTGAGACGGCCATGGTTGTGATATTGAACTATATAGCTAAAATTGAATTGAATAGATGTACCTTAGGATCTCCTCTTTCAGAAAAGCACGTTAGCGACGAGAAAAAGATGGTGGCCAAACACTCCATTGGTTTAAAATTGTTTCATGTCTATTTGCCCCAGTCTCAACAATAATATTGCTATTTATGGTCAAAATGCAGTCTTTAAATGTGAGAGTTACCTACAGTATGTTATCATATAAATATCATCAGTGTTGGGGGTAACAGATTACAAAGTAAGGAATTACTGTAATTTAATTACTTTTGTCAGTAACAGAGTAACGTAACAAATTACAGTTCAAATTTCTGTAATTAATTACTCTTACTGGACTATAGAAACCCTCGTTACTTAGATTTTGTAGGCTCTGAAATTTTATCTTGGTTAAATGAAACGAAAGGAAGATTCATTAAAAAAAAGCGGAGTAATTGGCGCATCTACGCGCACATGATACGCGTAGAGTTGAAGATTGATCAAAGTGCAGACATGCCCTTATTGTTGCAGTCACAATGCTTTCCAAACGGGCTCCAAGATTAGACGAAAAGAGTTTCTGCAAGGAGTCCTCTCAGGAGTGCAGCAGGTGAGCAGAGACCCGCCCCTTGTACTGATGTCCGTTATCAAAAAAACAACTCTAAAGCTGCTCTCTGGTGTAAGCGACAAGACCAGGCTCTTTCCTGGGAGCCATTTTTTCTAAATTAATTCACCCTGTATTAACTACACCCTTTACTTTATTTTTCTCTCTTAACTGCAAATGACTAGTGGTCAATATGAGTTTCCTCAGTGCGCTCTGCAGGGGTGGGGGCGGGGTGTGCATAGTTCAGTAGACTCGCAGCAGTGCAGAACTGTGCACAAAAGGCAGACATAGAGAGAGAGACGGGTTCAACTCATTGTAATAGAATACATAAAGTCAGCCAAAATGATCATGGAGGCATTTAAAAGTTGTTTATGTTTTCAAAAGACTGGCTTAGTTTCAGATTTGACAGACATGAATATAAATGCAACAGTGTTTTTCACATCTGACTTTGAGCAGTGGCATAGACAACGTATGTTGTAACTTATTTTCATGTCATTTTTCACACTGTTGTCTGTATTCTGATGAAGCCAGGTGATGGATTGATCCATATTCATACCTTGCATGAATATTGATATATATATTTTTTTTTTTATTTACCTTTATTGAACCACTAAAGTTCTATTGAGATAAAAAAAAATCTCTTTTTCAAAGGAGCCCTGTTAAATGAAAGACAAGAGGATCTTGTTTGTGAGAAGCTGTTCTTCCTCTGAGAATTCGTATGAGTGTCAAAAAGATACACAAGTAGTTCATTACTTTTTCAATTAGGTAAAGAGTAAAGTAATTTAATTACAATTGGAATCAGTAACTAAATAGAGTAATCAATTACTTATTAGAAGTAACTAACCCAACACTGTATATCATTTATAAAAAGGTACATCCATGCCAAATTTGGTGCTTGTACCACTAAATGCATGGTTATTTTAATAACCAGCTCCACTAATACCTAACGGGATTTCATCATTTGTTGACATACTCAGATGAACAGCCATGGTTTTGATATAACTCCATGTGATTCTTGAGGGATTGTGATCTTTATTTTCTGGAGCTGCTGGCTCTCTGCTCTCCCCTCAGACAGTTTGTGTCCTCACTCGTGTAGATGGTTAGTTTTCATTGGTGATCAGGAGTAACAGCTGGCTCAGAGGAGCCATGTCTCCTGCCCCCATTCCCTCCTCACTAACCAGCAGAAACTTCAACAGCTGTCATCTGCTTCCCCAAATGACCCAGCTCTCCTTCCAGCTGCCTTCCGAGCACGCCGCTCCCAGCGCCATTTTGGAAAGTGTTCATCCACAGTCCCCTTGAAGAGGTGCAGACCTGTCTTCATCAGAGCTTTAAACTCTTCTCCAGTCTCATGAAATGAAATCTCAAAGATACTCAATTCACAAACCACAGTTCTGAACCAAAGGAGAACTTATGCTGTTGCTTTCTAAAATGAAGAACTCATTTTGTGTGTTTTTTGTGTCAATCAGCATCACCCAAGATCATCAAGCTTAGAGACGAATCCTCAGACCACGTCGACGCCTCCAGAGGAAAGACTCCCGCCATTAACAGCACATTGGTGCCTGTTAAAGGAATAACTAACCTCGGCAACACCTGCTTCTTCAATGCTGTTATGCAGGTTGGTACTGCTATGACTTTGGTAGCATAGGTATCGTTTTATCCAAATGTTAGGCAGAAGATGTAGCTTTAATGTTGCATCAGAAACTGAGGTTTTAGTGAGTGGATCTCAACAATCTCCAAAGAGAAATGTACTGTTTATTCTCATTTTCAATTTATTTTTGATTCATGTTGTGTCTCCTAATGCTTTTGGTCCTCCAGCAGCCTCAGGCAGGATCACATCATAAAAAGTACATGTGTACATGATGTGCTTTGAAAGTTTGAGCTTTATCTTCAGAGATGTGAATAATCAAACACAAGGACTTCCATTCTGATATGGCTGCAGACATGTGTACACCCTCAGATTGTGTAAACACTCATCAAGCGGCTGCTCTCATGAGTCCGGCCTCTTGTTAATCAGAATGTGAGCTTTCAATGGCTGGGTGCGTGCAGTTTATTTGTAGTGTGTGCTTCGTTGGGCTTTATGCGCAGCCCAGACTTCAGCATGTTCACCTGCACGAGCACGAGTGGCCGTCGGTTGGTTCAGAGCATGTTGACAGCACAGCCTCCTCAGAGCGTCTGTGGTCATGTCATGGTGACTGCAAACCGGCACGCCAACAATGAAGCTGTTTTTTTCCGCCATTTTGTTAATCACCCTCTGGGTCTTCCTCGTTGATTGAAATTCGCTTTACACGCTGTTCCCTCCCTCTCCTTGTCTGTTTGTATTGTCTCCTTGAAAATTGCAATCTTTTTGGTGAAAACACATAATTGTCAGAGGATGAGCTGTGTCTGCATTCACAATGCCAGCTCCATTGTGTTGTTTTCCATAGCAACAGTCTTTATCGCTGGGATGTGACTAAATAAATATCCCTTGAAAAGGAAGGAAAAGATGCTTCTCTATCACGAAGGGACAATGACTGTTTCTGGTCAACTGTTCACCAAGGATCTTCTTCAGTTTGGAAACTTAGATGATTTTGAAAGCTCATTCAGAATAATAAGCTCATCACAGTTTCCTGTGTCTGGCAGAAATAGATGTTGTCTTTGATGCAGGTATGTGAATTGACCTATTTTGAGCTGTTAAGATATGTGCATTTGTTTTGACAATCTAAAAAACTTTTGGTTAAAATGCTTTCCATGTTGCAAATACTTTAAAGCTAATGAATGAAGAACATTGCTTTTAAAAATATATATCTATATATATATTTTGGCAGAATCTGTCCCAGACACACATGCTCATTGACCTCATCCAGGAAGCAAAGGAAAAAGGACAAAAGTTGAAGATTTGTCCTCCTGTGGAGATGAACCTGGTACAGTATTTCTCTGTTTCATCACCCAAAGGATTCAAAATCAAATTATTTTTAAGCTTTTAAAATATTTTGTCATTGAAAATGTAAGATATGAAAAAAATTAAGAATTATTATTAATATTAAATACTTATGTTCTAGAAAGGAAAATTAAGACAGTTGCCCATTTTTCCTGACCTCCATCAAATACTACACTGCAAAAACTGAAACTTAAGAAAGTAAAAAAGACTTTTGTTCCAGGAAGAATTGTCTTGTTTTCAGTCTTATCAAAAAAGTTTTTTCTAGGAAAAATAATCTTAGTTTGAGAAAACATGACTTAGTGACTAGAATTTATTTCCTTAAAATAAGAACTCTTAAGAAGACAATTCTTTTACTCCATTGGCAGACTTCTTTGCTTATTAAAAATTAAAAAACTTATTACTTATTTCTAGGGGTGTGTTTTTGCAGTGAATTTAAGTTGATACAACCTTCTTCCACATGTTCCTTCAATCTTATTCAGATAACAATCTCTGTGTCTTGGTTTAGAAGCACTGATTTTTTTTTTTTTGGTAATTTATTAATTTATTATTACTACTATTATTTATTTATTATTTTTTTTATTCCTCCTTTGTTCCAGAATCCACTCATGGTTACGCTGCCCAGTCCAGAGCCTCTGACAGCAGCCATGTTTCTCTTCCTGCAGAGCATGAAGGAGCCAGGAAAAGGGCCCATCAATCCAAAAATCCTATTTAACCAGCTCTGCCAGAAGTAAGATCAAACCCTGTTGTATCAAATGACACACTTAGAAATGTAAGTCATCAGAGCTCTTACCAATTGCTCAAAGAAACCTAAACAGAACATTGAGACAACAGTTTTCTAAAAGAGAATTTGGTTGAAAGAAACACAAACTGAGCCTGTCTCACTACAAGTCTGAGAATCTAAAAAGGCTGAAAATGTTTCCAAAAACAATAACTTTTTTAGTTCATTTATTTGTTTGAATCTTGAAGTCAAAGTAAAAAGAAAAAATAGTACTTCAATGTTTGAAACAAAAACTCCACATCCTAATTTTTTAAATGCTCTGTTGTTAATAAAACTAAGAATATTAGTTTTAAAGTTTTAGCTTCTCAAAAGCACTTGGTCATGATGAGCCGTAAATGTACCTTACAGTACCACTGCTCTGTCCTCTTAAAATGACCACAAAGATTGATGGGCATTTGTTGCCTCATTGGTTGAGTGGATCACCATTTCAGTATGCTCTAAATTGAGATGTATCTTGATCTTATCACAGATGATGGTTTTTGCATTTTTTTATGATAGCTAAATGATCTTTTGAATTAGGGGGGGGTAACTGTTGTTACTTGAAGCCTACATGTAAGCCCGGCCCTGGCCTGCATGGTGCCCTAGGCAAAAAAAGTATTTTTGCTTAAATAATAATGTGATTAAATACTAACCACTTCTGAATATTATTTTTTAAAAACACTGCTCCGCAAGCTGGGCACAATCTAGTAACCTTATTATTACGAGATGGGAGCGTTAACCACACACTCCATGATTCACAATGAGTTGCATGGTAGGTTTTAAAAGAGACATTTCTAGTGTTAAAGATTTGAAGGTGTCAGCTGTTAAAGGTATAAAGATAGAAAAAAAACTAGATCGCCAGTTAATTTGCCTTTTTTGATCAAAAATTTGAGTATTTTTGAGCGAAATGCAGGGAAGGGGTGAATTTCCAAGCAATGTCAATTTTAATGTAAATAAAACCGAAAAACCTCTGCTTTGATCCCATTTATTTTTCTCCTCCTCCTTCCCTTTTTTGACCTTAAAGCTGTCCATCAGGGCTTGTTTTGCTGCCTTTTCATCCTTAAAGTTTTAAAGAAGCTCCAACAGTGGTACACACACCCCACATTTGGCAGTGTCCGGTAATTAAAAATTAAAAACACAAATATTAATATAAAGTCCTTTGCAACAGTAAAATTAAATTATCAAAAAATACTAATGTGTCTGTAATAAAAACATTTACTCAAATAAACAAAGCTCCAATTGGAAAACAAAACGCAGAGTTTATCAAATAGCCTCCTCACTTTGAAGAACAATAAAAGTGGAAACAAAAATGTTGTATTTCAACTAATTTTACATTGTATGTCAGATAATTTATTATTCTTGAGGCACAATATCAACTGTCAGCCTGTTAATATTATACAATCATTTTTTCCCTCCTCCTTTTTATTCAAATTCCATGCCCTTATCTTTGATAAACACTTTAGTCACATGCTCCATACACACTTGCTGAAACAATACACTACACGTCTCACTTAGACGGTTAAACGCTGTGCACCTGTCCTCTAGAATCTGGTGTATTTTAGCGTGGTTTTGGACAGGTTACTGGTCTTACTGCCCTTACAGTCACATTTTTGTTACATTTAAGACGGCATGTGCTGTCTGCATCTACTTTGGAAAAATACAGCCACACTTTGAACCTTTTTGCTTGCGGTCGCTTTACCATCCGCATGCATTTGCTTTCAGCAGAGGAATATGAAAGCGCATGAGCAGCCCCTCCCCTTTGCACTGCAGCAAGAAAAGCAGTAAGGAACGACAGAGAGTAGTGCACGCCGTGTCTGCGCTGTTGCCGCACCACTATGCCGCCACCAATAATACCGTCAAGCATAAAAACGAATCTGTTTGGTAAAAATTGATGACGTGGCACCAGTACCAAACGCTATGAGTTTTGGTACTGCATCCGTAGTCAGGTTTTTGGAGTTACATCTGTGGTTTTTTATTTTCTGGAGGGGCTAAGAGTTAGAAGATCTTCCGTAACCATGAGTTATGTGGCCATGACTTTTACACTGATGTTTGATTGGATGAGTTAAATCTTTGGATAAAGTTGAGCTTTATCAATTTCCTAGGAATTAGTTTCTTTCTTTCTTTCAAGGTTGTTGCATGGTTGTTGAAATGAAACACCTATTGGTTCATGGTCTTTTGTGAGTAACGTTATTCCTGAACTCTTGTCTGTCACGGCTAACAAGCTAATATCTGAGTATAGAGCCAGTGCATGCATCAGACTTTGTTGTCAGTGTTGCAGATTTCATAACCAGTAATGCCTATTTTCAGCACAAGATCTACGGCTTTCACTAGCTTCCATCCAATTAGTGTAATGATAAACGCTGTTAACCAGCCAGATCCACACCTGGTACTAACACCTGCTTGCTGCTCCACACCTTTCATCCTCTCTGACCTCATCTTACTCAAAACATACTCTCAGCATTCTACCATACCTAATGTAAAGCAGCAGACTTTTTAGGGGATGCTTTTCCTTTGAATATCGCTGTTCCACCTGTGTCATACTGGACCCTCATGAAAGTAACCCACCGTGTGATGGCAGACACATCTTTGCTTTAATGCTCTAAACTGCACTTTTTACCTCTTCATGGATGTTTGGTTGGCTGGCTTCTTGTTTGAACGTGGTGCACTGCTGGTTTGGTCCACCCTGTTTGTATGCACGAGAACAGTCTTGCACTGTTGAGTAGTGCAGGTGGGTAACCAGGGCGGTTATTGTTGGTTGACTGGGTAGCTCTGTGGTGCAGCTTTAGGTTATTCTGGTGCCTAACTTTCATTCGACTGGCCTGTGAGTGCTTTTGTGCCATCTGTGTATGGATGACGACTGCCACCTCACCTGACACCACCTCAGCCTACATCACACATGCAGGCAATTGTGCATTCAAACATCATCATTGTCCACACCTTCACTCATCCACACGTCTAATTTAAAATAGAGCCAATCTATTCCACTAGCATGCATTTGAATAGAGCGGTGGCTTTAAGCTTCAGCACCCATTAACTCAACACTTTCCTATCACCTCTATAATTAAAGCTAATTAAATAACTATTTTGTACATTCATGCAAAACTGAAAAGGACTGCAGAAGTTCTAGTATTAATCATTACAAGGTTTTTCTTTTTTTTTTTTTTTTTTAATGGTGAGGAATACAGACATTAGACTTTTTTTCTGTTCCTGCAGCCCCTCCCCTGAGCCTCCTGTTGTGTGCTAAAATGCTTGTCCTTTCAAGTTTTCTATGCTCCTCCTCAGATGAACTTAACTACATTGTATCAGATCTAAAGCTTTGAAAAGAAAAGGGCAAAGTCAAGAACTGCTCTAGTTTACTACAACACATTTTCCTGTTTCTGTGACTTCTCTAAAGGTAGCAGTTTCAATTGCTGCTTGAAGCTCTTGTCACTCAGAAGGGATCAATTTTGCCCTTGACCTGTCGATGCTGACATCCTTTTTTTATCCTCTTTAACTGCGTTTCCCAGGATGATGGCAACAGTCGGCAGGTTGAAAAGCCTTTTTTAGGCTCCAACGTATGGCAGCTTGAGCTTTTACTCTGCATTCATCTGAGCGTGTATACATGTGTCTTTGCACATGTGTTTACTTGCATTTGCTTTCAACCAGCTGAGTACTCTACAGCCTGCCTCCTCATCCCTCTGCCAGGAAAAGGGCTTGGGTCGGCGCTTGGTCCAGTGCCAGGCACCGCGTGTTGGATGGTCAAGCACCACGTTCCATATCTGGTGCCAGAGAGGGTCCCAGCTTGTATCCAGTCGACTACAAAGCTAGTCAGCTGCTAGTCAGTTTGTGGCAAGACTGTTTTCTAAATGCTTCATGATACCTGAACCCTGGGAGTCAAAGGCATTTAAAAATTGTCTTTACTCATCGATATCTGATCCATATATCTGGAGGATCCCCTTATGCTCTCCCATATGTAGGCTTGAAGAAAAAGCCACACAATGGCATTCATCTGCACCTGCTTCTTTCAAGGACTTATTTGGTTTTCAGGACAGCCACTGGACTTCTTTTGTATTTCAGACATGAAAAGTATGCTGGCTCTATTCTCTAAATGTCCACTTACCCACATCTTTCAGAAATTGTTGAGAAATAAGCCTTGTAAAAGCCTTTAATTGCTGATAGAAATAGCAGAGAACAACAATGAATTCCATCTAGTACTGGCATTCAACTATCACACACACGACCACGGACGGCACACATACTTCTAAAGAGGCTGCAGGCATTCACAGATAGTATGAAATACAAAAATATCGGTTTGTTCATGTGTTTTTTGACATCCATTTACTTCAGTGTTTACACAAAAGTTAGAATACCTCAGTGGCTATGATTTGCTCAGCTTAAGAAAAATGAACCCAGTATAATGAGTCCTTATTTACGGAGAACATTTTAGTAAGTAACTTGGTGTTTGTGATAGTTTTTGGTGTCTATAGCTAGTTGAAGGTTAAAATCGTAGCAAGCTTTTATGCTGGTTAACTTAAAAAAAAAACTTTCAAAGTTTAGGGTACATGCTGGCAAACCTGTTTACATGTTCAGGAACTTTATTTCTTGTTTTTCTAAAAATGTTTCAATTTAATGTAAAAGCACTGGATGTTTTCTGGGAAAAAGAAGATGGTACACCATCAGTTTCCACAAAGCCCCTCAGGAACACAAATAATCAATTTAAACTGAGGCCTGTTCTGAAAAAATGAAAACATTCTCTTCCTGAGAAAGCTTCTCTTTTCCTAGTTATAGCAAAAAGAATGATCAGAAATGTTGGATTTTTTTTTCTTCATACCCTGATCTGATATCTTTCCAAACTTTAAATTTAAACGTGCCTTTTTTAGGATGCACCAGTTCACAGCTGATTTCACTTTGCAGTTGTTGGCTTCTGGAACATTTTGAACCTGAAGATTACATTTTAACTAGTGAGGAAAGGCTTTAGTTAAGTAAGGGAACAGGTGCATTGTGTTGCTCATACGTATATATTCAACGGGGGGGGGGGGCTTGTGTGGCCTTGTGTCTGGTACTAAGTCATCCGGCTATTAATTGTGTTAGCACCGCAGCTGTTTGCTTTGGCCAGATTGAGAGCAGAGCTACGGGGCCCTTCTGCTTCCCTCCACTGGGATGAGCTTCCAGACCTCCTCATTCCCACTGATCCCAATAGATCTCCTCTCATTCTCCTTTTATCTTGCTTTTTTTCCCCCTTGTTTGTCCTCTCATCTGCTTTATTTGATTTATATTCATGTAGGTTTGCGACGTGTGTTCATTGACTGATCTTTTTTTTCCTCAGGAGTTGATTGTTAACAGATCTAAAATCTTAAATGTCCCCTGAGTTTTTTCAGTTACAGTAAAGTAAATTAACATTTATTTTAGCATGCAATTTTTGTCCATTTCTCCTTTTGTTGGGTATCATGTCAGCATGTCTCAAAAAAATGACAAACTTGAGGAGATTTAGTCCCTAAAGAAATTGATTTCTAGTTTGCAGATTCAGATCTCTAAGACATCCTGCATTGTTTCTCTCATGAATGTGACAAGACATTTTTAACACCTGACTAAAATGGGTGAACCATCATGTTCTGTTAGGAATTGTCAACAAGGCTGCAGGAGTTTACCCAGCAATCTCCAGACACCCCCCTGCATTTACTTATGAACTTTTCCAACCAGAAGTGAGGCCTTTTCATGTTCTCACTGTCCGACCAACCTGTCTTTTAGTTATGTGGTTGGCGTGGCCCAACAGGTTGCCATGGTTCCAGCCTCGCCAGCCCATCTGCCCCCTGCATCTGTCCACACATCTGCTTTACCATGGACAGCCAAGGAAAAGAGTCAAGGAGAGCCTCCCCTCTGTCAGCTCTGACATCAACAACCACAGTGAAACATCACTTTGAAAGATCACTTTTCAAAATGGTTCATTTTTAGCAAATGGGGAGGCCGTGGTGCAGTGGAAAGGGCAGTCGACCTCTGATCGAAGGATCGCAGGTTTGATTCCCGTCTTGCCCGCCCATGTGTCAAACTGTCCTTGGGAAAGACACTGAACCCCACATTGCCTCTGATGAAAGGTTGGCGCCAGTGTTTGGCAGCGGAGCCACCATCAGTGTGTGAATGGGTCAGTGACTGTAAAGCGCTTTGGGCCTTCAATGAAGATAGAAAAGCGCTATATAGGTATACACCATTTACCAAATAAAACAACAAACTAAACTATTTTGTCAGTGGATCTGACATCTCCCTTCAATCACACACTCTCATGTTCTGGACCTCTGCTGTAAGCAAGACTGTACATGAGAACTGCACTGAGTGGCTCCTCCCCTCCCCGGCATTCCAAACAGGAAGTACCTGCTGGCTCCAAGAAGCCAAAATCCCATAGATATCTAAAGAGAAATGCGCCTGCTGGTTCCCACATCCAGCATTCGAAACATTTGATTGACAGATTCTCCTGAGCCCGTTTTAGGTAGTAAGGGTGTGAACTTATAACAAGCTGACTCCTGATCGGTGATAGTGGTTGCCATAGAAACAAAAACTCAGACTGAATGGCACTATTCTCTACATCCTCTGGCGCCAAAATGACTGCTTCTATTGGAACTCATTGTCTTGTTCAAGAAACCAGTCTGAGATGATTCTAGCTTAATGACGTGGCGCCTTATCCTGCTGGAAGTAGTATCAGAAGATGGTGCATTGTGACCATAAAGGGATGGACATGGTCAGCAACAATACTTGGATTGGCTGTGGCATTGTAACCATGCTAAATTGGTACTAAGGGGCCCAAAGTGTGCCAAGAAAATATCCCACACACCATTAAACCACCACCACCAGCCTGAACCATTGATACAAAGCAGGATGCATGCTTTTATGTTGTTGACGCCAAATTCTAACTCTACCTTCAGAATGTTGCAGCAGAAATGGAGACTCTTCAGACCAGAGATTGTTTTTCCAATTTTCTATTGTCCAATTTTTACTTAAATGCAAAAAGTTGCTGCCATGTGATTGGCTGATTAAAAATTTGCATTAACGAGCAGTTGTTCAGGTGTGCCTAATAAAGAGGCCAGTGAGTGTATATGGGTTGTTTTCAGGTAACTTTGCTGTACTTCCACTCAGCTGCTACCATCACATCTGGAAAATTACAGTTATCTGTTAAAGTTCCCAATGGCTTCTTCAAAAACTTATAACTTTGACAAGTAGTGATCATCTTTTTCTCAAATAAAACCACTCAACACCCACTGTTGTTTTTACCTCCCACTTTATAGCCCTTTCTTCTATTTGTTCCTTAAAGCTACAAATTATCTGCAGCAAAAGTTGTTTATTCAAAAATAAAACAAAAATGATTAATCTGTGAAGGTCATCAAATATTGTTTGAAACATATTGTAATTAGGCTTTGTGTCTGCTTTTCTCTTTTTGTTTTGTTGTAGAGCTCCACGCTTCAAGGGCTACCAGCAACAAGACAGTCAAGAGCTTCTGCACTACTTACTGGACTCCATACGAGTAGAGGAAACTAAGGTAAGTTTGAAAGGACTGTCTGTCCCCATGTTGTTAAGTTTTCTATTATCATCATTTTTTTAAGGTTTGAGTTGTATTTTTAGATTACCGTCCTGTCCAGTTAAAAGTTTTACAGTTATTACAAATAATGATGGAAGCTTCTTTGTTGTCAGTATTTGCATTTATGTAACCTAATGATGTCTTTGTGATTGACACCCCCCACTCCAAAAACACCACATCCTCATCCTAACCCTTCACTGAGTAATTAGGAGACCCCACAGCAGCTCTTTGGAGGGCCCACCAGTGACTCTGTGAACCAGAGAGGAGAAGTTAGCGGGTGGGTTTAGTGGTCAGCCTCGGGCCCGAGGGGGGGGGGCACAGGCTCGGCTCTCCTGTTTCTATTGAAACTTGTGAACACTAACAGTTGTGCCACTTAGGGCCCTTGCAAGTGGCACGACCGGCATCATTGTATGATCTTGGGAAACCCACAGCTGCTGAAAGAGCTCCAGGGTCGCTCTTTTGTGCTGGAGGTTCCCTGCACCCCCTCCCATACACAAACACACACTCTCATCAGTCTGGCTCTCAGTGCAATCAAAGAGGTAAATGTGGGTGGGTGGGGGGCGCTCCTGAATTCACGCACTTGACTCATTTAAACAGCAGATTTTTGAATTGAACACGTGCTGTGGGTTGTAACAGTTAATGTACTGATTAAGACGTGACTGGAAGGTCACTCTCCTCTATATAAAAAAATAAAACCACATATTTAGAAACGAAACATGATTTGTTCACACTTTTAATAAATCTCATGTCTGAGATTTTCATCCAGGAGCATAAAGTTATTTCAGATCCTGGATAAACACTGAGTGCCACTGAGAGTCTGGTGATTTTCCAGAATGTCACCTACATCTTAAATGCTTTAAGTGTTTAATTGCCCATTGGAGATCAGAGATCTGGATATGCTAATTAGGGACCTTCTAGTTATCACCAATTAGCTTAGTCAGTAGGTAGTTCCCTCTCAGGGCATGCGCCAGCTTTCTTTGCTTTGTCTTCAGTTCAGTTTAAGCTTTCTCTCCCTCTCCCCTCCCCCCATTATGTATGGGACAGCACACACTGTTACTCTGGACAGAGAGACTGGGAGTATGGGTGTTACTGGTAATTAATTAGTGGGTGAGCCCCAGCCTGGTTTGACTTTGCAGATTGAGTGGGGTGCAGACTGGCCGAGCTGGGATTAAAGGGGTTTTTTGACCTAAATAAGCAGTCCAGTGCTTGGGGCCGGGGACAAAGGGGACTGATTGGTCTGGACTCAGACATATAGACCATGGCCAATTATCTATTGATTGGTGCTTTACTGTGGCTGTGTCTCTTCACAGCTCCCACACCAACACACTCACTGACCATGTCACCTTCAATAAGAAGAGCTTGTGGAAAGCTGCCGCGCACACCCACCCACACACACACACACACACACACACACACACACACGGATGTATAGTTAATGACGAGATATACATGCTAACATTTTTAGACAAGCACAATAATTATTTTACACTAATGATGCTGATAATGGGTATACCTGTCAAAGTCAGCTGCAGGCTAGAATGTGATCTATCACTAATGACTGCAGTAGACAAACTAACATTTGTTCAGAATGTATGCAATTTTCATGCATTTCTGAGTATATTTTTGTTTACAGAGGGTCAAAGCTGCCATTCTGAAAGCTTTCAACAATCCAACAGAGAAGACTGCAGATGAGGAAACCAAGCGCCAAGTCAAAGGTTTATGTCTCACAAACACGTGTCTAAGACCAATAGTCCCACCTTGTGGCAGTAAAGGGGAATGTGGTTATCAGTCAGGCAAAGGACAGTAGTTTAACATTCTGTTATTATCTAGTGACCTTACTTCCATATATTGTTACTTATTTCATTTAAGTTGCATTATTTGGCTATGTTTTTGTGGAAGTCATGAGTGAGTGGTGAGTTTGTCATGTTTTTAGTGGGTTAAACTGATTTGTTAAAGTTGCTTTGTAGGTTACTCAACTTTGTTTGGTTTTCTCCCTAGCATATGGAAAAGAGGGCGTCAAGATGAACTTTGCTGACCGCATCTTTGTAGGCGAACTCACCAACACTATTATGTGTGAGGAGTGTGAACACGTAAGTGTTTGTGGGTGACAAAAACACAAGGAAAAGCCCATCAAAGCATCACTCTGTGGGCTTCACTGTCTATTGTTATCAGGCTGTCTGTAAAGGTATCAGCAGGTCAACAAGAGGACGTTTCATTCACTCGTTTCAGGATGAAGTATCTTTTTTTTTTAATAGATGTGCAAGTCTCAAAGCATTTTGAAATCCATTCCACATTGACTGATTGGCAGAGATTTGGCAGATCACCATGCAGTTTCCAGCCTCTAGCATTCCTCATTAATTTCATAATTTTGAGGTATTTTTCATTGACCTGAAGTTGTGACGGCTAAAGTCACAGAGAAAACCACTTGGGCTTTAGAAAACTACAACCAAATGATGATCACATTCTGAAAAATAACTCTTAAAATAGTAGAGATACCAAAGGAAAAACAAACAAAAAAGCTCTTCAAGGACCAGCTCCTACTGCAGCAGGTAGCAGCAGGCGTTTGCAATGAGAGCTTTTTGGTCACTGAAAAAGCAAAGTGAAGACTGTGCAGGGAGTGTGAGCTGGACACAGAAAAGGGAAACCAGAAACTTTATACTGTAAACATCGCTTCAGAACTAGCCACCTTTTAGACCACTGAGTTACGGGTTTGATTTCTCTTTCAGATATCCACAGTGAAAGAGGCCTTCATAGACATCTCTTTACCCATCATTGAGGAGAGGGTGAGCTGCTTCCAAACTTTCAAATTCTTTAAACATGACAGGTTTCCTCCAGATAAAGTTAGATGCTATTTTGCAGTTCAGCAACAATTGTTTTTTTTCTGCACAGATATCCAAACCCTCCAACCCCACCCGGCTCGGGAAAGCCGGGCGTGAGCAGGACACGCACACTGCCCACCACGACCTGTCTGTTGCACACTCCATCAACAAAAACACCAAGAAGCAGAGTGGCCAGGTGAGGAGAGAAAACTCCAGGACCAGGGATGTTCCGATCAGGTTTTTTGGCCCCGATCTGATTCTGAGTCATTTGATTTTGAGTAGCTGCTGATACCGTGTCCAGATCCGATACTTTTGTTGCACATTTAAAAAAAAGAAGAAAATGATTAACAGATCCAGATGGTCCCCAATTTTTATTTTATTAACCATTTTTATCCTTTAACACTTAATCAGTGCACGTCTGTGAAGTAGCTTCAACAAGTAAAAAATAGTGCAACTATTACCTAGAAAAAAACGGTTAACTATTACTTAGTAAGAATAAGTGATAATTAGTCATTTGAGAGAGTTTGGTGACTGTAGCTTTAGCATCTTCAGAACTATAGAACATTTTTGATGAGATGTGATTGATTTCGCCATTAAAAATGTATAAAAATTCCAAAGTCACTGTTGCATAAAAATGATGATAAGCACTCAGGACTTGCTCATATAAAAGTAACAAATTATTAGTTTTGGTTGGTTTTGAGAGATGATTGATTTATTTTTTAATCACTTTCCAGGAGCTTGCACTTTGTAAAAGTAAAAAAGAAGCAAAAACCCAGATCGTTGTTCTTTTGAAATGCCTTTGTGTTACCTCTGTTTGAGTTAAGACAAAACAATAGACACACATGTTGTCAGTTTAAAATGTTTATTAAAGGAATTACTGAGCCTAGAAGTTCAAATCTGTGAATATCTTTCTAACTTTACCAAACAGTTCTGTGTGCCTCCTGCTAGCGTTATATTCTGCTGTCCTTTGATCCATTCATGACACGTGTTCAAGTAGAGTACTACTAGACGTCTAGTTGAGTATTTATCTATTATTATAAGCTTCAAATATATAGCACTAATCATAATAAAAACTGTAAAAAATCTGATCCCTGATTGGGATGCTACTTCCGATTTCCATCTAGTCTGAAACAACGTGATCAGATCTGATTTCTGATCACGTGATCAGATCGGGACATCCCTATACAGGACTCCGTTTTTTTTAATACCAGAGATTTTGTTTTGGGAATTTGTAAAAGTTTCGGTTTTGTAAACCTATTAAGTGTAGTAGTTGGGTACAATTTTGTGATTATTTTCTGTTCAACTTTTCTAACATGAAAATACTGAAGCCACTCATCTTCTGTTTGAAAGAAGTTGTTCTGTGAAAAATCTGCAAACACGTTTGCTGAACTTAAAAATAAAAACAAATCAAAGAATTTTAGTTGTTAAAGATCTTTTAATTCACTGGAGGTGTGAGTTGTAGTCAAAAGGCAGAAGTTTGGGTGGAATCTATAATTCGAAAACCTAAAATGATTGATAACATTTAAATAACAGATCAGCTTTGAGAAGCAGTCAGAATCTGAGTGTTGACATGAAGGGCCTCTTTTCTGCAGAAACAGCTCAGGAGGAGGTCTTCCAGCTCTTTAGAGGAGAAGGGAGCCAGCTGTGGTGCGGAGCAGCCCGAGGAAGAGGGCGTGGGTGGCGGATCGCCCCGCGGCCTCCCTGTTTGTAAGATGGCGGCTGCTGGCAGTTTGTCAGACGGCAGCGAAAGAGACTCTGGTGCTCAGGACAGCAGCAACGATGCTGATAGTGAGGCCTCTGAGAGTGAGTGGGCGCCCCATGCCTTCAGCCACGCTCAGGGACACACCTCCACGTCTGCTTCTGCACAGGCCTCTTCCTGCTCTCCCTCCTCATCGCCACTCACCAGGCAGTGTGGTGGTGTAGAGCAGATGGCTGCCGCTGTTTCTAAGGTCAACCTGGGCTTCAATTCTGGAGACGTCTCTGCTTCTGCTCACTGTTGTCACGAAGAGCAAACTCAAAACAGAGACAACTTCCAGCATCACCAGGGGGCTTTCCAGGCTCTGTCCCACAGTTACACCCCCAGCTCCAAAGAGTGCTCCATCCAGTCCTGCCTGCACCAGTTCACCTCTGTGGAGCTGCTGATGGGCAACAACAAGCTGCTGTGTGAGAACTGCACAGAACGCAAGCAGAAGCAGCTGCGGAAGAGCGGCTCAGCAGGTACCGCAGCGCCACCGTGCAGCATCTCCTAATATCACAGCTCTTTTTCACCACATTTCAATTGGGGGAAAAAAAAAAACAGAAATGTGGTTTTAAGGTTTATTTTTTTAAATATTTGTCCTCCATCACCAGAAAAACTACACAAGAACATGTAAAAAAAAAAACTCAAAAACACAATTTTCATTTGAGTGGGTCTTTAAACCATCGTTCTAGCTCATAAATAAGACTTTTTGTTTAAGTCTGAAGGTTACAACTTAGTGGGCTTTTTTGTGCTTTTGTAGATAAGAAAGTGGAGAAAATGTATACCAGTGCTCGGAAGCAGATGCTCATTTCTTTGCTGCCTCCTGTCATCATGTTGCATCTGAAACGATTCCACCAGGTAAAGAGTTCTTCAGATTTTAAGCTCTTTGTTTTTCTTTGTGTTCATGTGCAACATTGTCATTTGAGTTGTTGGCCGCAAATCATATTGTGTTCTCATGTGTGTTAAGGCAGGGATGAACCTCCGGAAGGTGAACCGCCACGTTGACTTTCCTCTGATCCTGGATCTGGCTCCGTTCTGCTCTGCCTCCTGCAAGGTTTTACATTTAAAAATACAAGATATATTTTACATTTAAGGACCCTCTTTTACAGTTTGTCAAATTTCAAATTCAATTGTGATATTAGTCTGTTTGTAATATGAGATTTAGCTGTTGAAACGGTCAATAATCTCCTTTCTCTTTTATCTTTTTTTGGGCCTGGTTTTGATTAGAACCTGGCTGCTGGTGAGCGTGTCCTGTACAGTCTTTATGGGATAGTGGAACACAGTGGTTCAATGCGTGGGGGCCACTATGCTGCCTATGTTAAAGTGCGACCCCCCCAGCGGAGGACAGAACAGCTCCACAAGAACCTGTCAGGTCAGGATCCAGTTCTTTTGAGCCTCTTTTCAGTTCTCAAAAATGAAAATGGTCAGATTTTACACAGCAAAGTCTGGACTCCATATGACCTTGAACACACAATCAATCCCAGTCCTGGCTCTCCATAAAGCTGCTGTTTTCTCTTTTCAAGGAGACTGACCAGACGGAGTGTAGCACTGATATCTAGCTGATATGTTATTTTCTGCTAACAGCCTTTAAATGGGTATAAATATTTCAGTTGGTGAAGGCTTAGACTGTCAGCTGGATCACCTCTGCGATGATGGAAACGTGGTTATGTATTGGTACACTGTAAAAACTTAATTTTAAAAAAGACCCTTTTTTCAATATAAATAGTCTGACTGTCTTGTAAGAAAAATAATCTTATCAAGAAAGAAAGTTTTTTAGTAGCAAAATAGTCATATATTTTTCCTAAATTAAAAATTCTTCATAAGATAATTTTTCTTACCCCACTGGCAGATTTCTTTTTGTATTATTTAAAGAAAATCTGCCAATGGAGAAATAATTTTTGACTTATTTCTAAGGGGCCTGTATTTTTTCAGTGTGTTTACCCTGATCTACAAAAACCTGAGCTTTCATCAGCCAACTTTAGGATGAATTTTTCTGTGCATTAAGCACATTTTAGAAAGGACAACGTTTTTATGAAAAACAGCTACAGTCGTAACAGTTTTATGATTTTTCAGCTTAGGAGGATTTTTTGTAATTCTGTTTTACATTTATTTGAACACTAAAGAGTGTAGAGGTATACTTTGAGGCCTTCCTGGTTTTTCTGAGGGTCTGTTTTCTCTTGAGAGTCAGAGAATTATGAGGTCCCAAACTTTAATACTGGCAAGACAAGGCAGCTTCGTTGGTAAAGCACAAAGGCAGCCACTAACAGATCACTCCAAATGTTCTTTTCTTTTCTGCTGGTTGTAAGTTTTGATCAAATGTGTGTTTTTAGGTGCGAGGGATGCCAGCTGCAGCTCCCAGGGCCAGTGGGTGTACGTCAGCGATACCACTGTGCAGACAGTACCTGAATCCAGGGTACTCAATTCTCAGGCTTACCTGCTCTTCTATGAGGAAATACTGTAATGTGAAGAATCAGAAATATCTGTTGTGCTTTCATTATCCTGTGTTACAGCCCCTCCAGCTCCTCTCACTGTAACTGAGAAAAGGTGGAGGCATGAAAAGGGAATGCTTCACCGCTTATGCTTGCTTGATCTTTAAAAAAAAAAAAAGGCATGGCAAATTGTTCAAGAAGAATAAGACAAAAAAATAGAACAAGACTTTAATTTTTTTTCCTTTTTATATAACTTATTTTCGTTCGTGTCTTTCTGTTAAGCTGTTTTTTTTGGGGGGGGTAGTTTGGAAGGGGTGGAAGCTTTTGAGTCGTGGCTGAGACACAGACTGCATGATGGGATTTGCCACAAACAAGTTTTTAAAGATCTCTAAGCTGCTCTCAGTGCTCCTGATGCACATATATATGTGAGACTCATATATGCTGTGTGACAGTTTCATTCACAGTCTTAATTACTCTAAAAGGATCATTGTATTTTACATAACTATTTCCTTTTTGGTTCCTAAAATCAGTGATTTTTCCCTTAAATGTTGAGTGTCATAGCTTTTTAAGAGAGGAAAACTTGCATCACCTTTTCTAGATGTTTATTGGGTCACTTGCAAAAGTAAGACATGAAAACTTTTGAACATATTTGAGTTTAGAAGAGAATCTGCAGCTGTTGTGGCAGTGCAAGGTTCTACTGCAACTACGTATTAGACTGAGTCATTAATAGAAGAAAAACGCACAACTATTCCAGCTTTTGACTGCCAGTACCATTAGGACAAAATTGATTAATTTCAAATTATTTAGATGTGAATGCTAACTCACACAAGTGCTGGACAGCACACTGAATGAGGGGTTAAGGAAAGAGCTGCAGACAGAAATATATCTGTAGATAAGAAGAAGTCTGATTTTGACTTTAGAAAGTGACTGTTATCATTATATGTTAATGCTTTATTTCAGTGGTTTTCTAACCTCCACAACAGTTTCATGTTCTCCTTCAGGATTTACTTTACAACCTACTTGTTTTTCATTTGCAGTTTTTCCATCTGAATGTATGAATTTAAGACTATCAAAGAAATGTGTTTGCCAAAGACACGTTCTGCAGCTGCAAACCTGAGCAGTTTACTTTGCGTTTTGTCTTTAACTTGTTCTATCGGGATCGTACGTCTGAAACGCACACAGATGCTTGTCAGATTAACAAAAACACCACATCTGCCTTCATTTTGCCACATTGCTGTAACTACAATTTCATCATCACAGCATTTGTTTCATTTCCAAATGCAATTAGTATATTTAAAAGGGAAAAAAATCAATATTGTTTGTAGAAAATGAACTGTAAGGCTTTTGGCCTTATAAATGTATTTGGATAAATGTCCTAAACTAATGTGAAAAGCTGATTATCGTTTTCTATTTTAAATCCAGCTCTTTTCAGTTTTTTCTGCTCAAGCTTGTTTGCCAAAACAGCAGTAAGGAGGAGGAAGAGAAGGAGCTGAAGGAGGAGGGTTTACCAGATAAAATTGAGTTTTAAAAAAAGGCTAAACTCAGTGCCTTTGCATCAGGAAGGCAATGTATGATTAGAAGAAAACATGCTGAGATAAACAACTAGAGGTGTGTGCTTTATTTATGTACAGTATGGCTTACTGTAAGCAAAAACAGTATGAAGTTTATGTAATTGTATATACTAAACAGTATAAATTCATGGTGCTTCAGATGTTTAATATTTATCTTCTCAGAAGTGAACATTTAAATGCATCATTTGGAATGGGTATAAATATCTAAATTAAATGCTGTTTTGGAGCTGGATGCTCCACAGGATTCGCCTGTTTCTCTGATGAGTCTCTCGAGTGCTTGTGAGAGAGGAAAGATTTTATGTTTCCTGCTCTGGGATTTGTGTCATACTGTTTTTAACTCTCAGCAAGATGTCTTCGACCATATCTCTGTGCTGTCACACCGGATCCCATGGTGCCACATTCAACCCGTCCCGGCCCGTTATCAGGCCTGACAGGTGCAAAGGGCCGCTTCTTCAGAACATGTCGCAAACTGGTGAAGAGGAGGTGGGTGTGGAATCAGGAAAAGGGCAACGTCGAAAAGCATCGGCCCACGTGTCTTCCTGTTCCCACACGCTGTGACATCCCCGTCATGCAGCTGAAACATTGGAACCAGTTGTCAGGCAGCCACCAACAGAAAACTGCAAATCCTTCCTGAAATGTATTTGTCTATTTTTAAAGTGGGAATGAGGGCTTTTGGCTTGAGGACATGCTGCTCAGGCATTTGATGTGATTTAATCTCACTTAACGAAAGGCGCCCTCCCCCTCAGGGAGACACTCGTAAGCTAATAAGATGCTGCTGAACTGTTGTTTTACCAGCATTGAAGGTTAAATCTTCCTCCTCACCATGCAAGAGGCTGTCACACTTACCAAACACACACACAACACATTTCCCCTACAAACAAGGACACACACGGACCACCTGTGCTTCAGGGTCTGCTCCTTCCAGCTCACACCACCAGAGCTTTACACCAACAAAGTGCACCATCGTGGTGAATAACACCAGTGCATTAACATTTATAAACATTTGGAACGACCTACAATAAAAGTAGGTCAAAATTTTTGGAAAAGATGCAGTTCTGCCTAAAAGTGTACCATGAAGCTTCACTCAGGAAAGTGGCTTTAAAATTATTTGATCTGCTTCTTTCTGTTCATTCAATTCAACAGTGTGACTAGACCAACAGCCCAGACTGCCAGTACCAAAAATGCCATCAGTTCATTCATATTGGAGATGCCACAATTCTCGGTTAAAAACCAAACCATATGTTACACCATTGAACCGAATCATGGAGAAAATGAATAGTTGCATCCCTATGCCATACCCGTATATTTGCATTAAAAGTTTGACTACATTGAATAAAATAGACATTTATTGATTTCACAAAGGGGATATTAACTTGTTACCATAGCTCTTTTAAAAACAGCAGATATTAAATAACACTAAGAATTAACACTACTTATTGCCCAGTGTCTGAGGGGATTTAGTGTGTAATCGCCGACAGGAAGAAAGCTCTGCAAAAGCACTCCTTTCTGCAGTGTAGTGTTAGTCTGTGAAGACTGTGAAGGAGAAAAAAAACATTACTTATTAAGTAAAATACATTACGATGCAAATCATTTATTAGATAAAAAATAAAAGAAAACCTTCTACAGAGCGTACAAAGACTGTTTCGGGAATGAGAATATGTTCCAAGAAAAAAAAAGATATCAAACAACCTTGTGTATGTGTGTTCGTTTCTGTCTGTGATGTGAGGTTGTGGAAAGGTATGGACTGGAGGAAAGTATCAAATATGATATAAAATGTTACACAATTAAAATAAAATACAAACTGAAAATCATCTAAACCTTTGGCTTATTGAGAAGCCGACATAGACCAAGGTGAGGATAATCATTGTTATAGTTTCCTAATTTTCTGTTCTTCAACTCTTTAGTGTTTATGTGGATAATGATCTATGTTGGGGTGTAAAAATGTTTGCGTAAAATGCGGCTAGATTGGGGGTGAGAATTAAATGTTGCTTCTGCCCTCTTCTGTTGCAAGCACTTTGCAACTATTTCAAATAAAATTATATAAAATCCAATGACATTACACCAGGCCTCGGTATGAGCCCACTGAATGGCTTTTTTTTTTTTTTATTATACTTGCTTATCAACAAATAAAATAAATATATATACTTTTAAATTTTGGTGTTTTACAATCTTTTATTAAACCAAAAAAAAACCGGGACCCAAAAATTGAGGTTTGAACCGGATCATGGGGAAAGTGAATCGTTGCATTCCAACTATTCATTCATTCATTTTCCAATCCGCTTCATCCCTTTCGGGGTCACGGGGTTGCCGGAGCCTAACCCGGCTACTCATGGGCGAAGGCAGGGTACACCCCTGGACTGGTCGCCAGTCTGTCGCAGGGGCCACAAACACACACCCATGCACACCTAGGGACAATTTACAGTGACCAATTAACCTATGAAGCATGTTTTTGGACGCTGGGAGGAAGCCGGAGTACCCGGAGAAAACCCGCGCATGCACGGGGAGAACATGCAAACTCCACACAGAAAGGTCCCCCAGCCAGGACTTGAACCGGGAACCTTCTTGCTGTGAGGCAGGAGCGCTAACCACTGCGCCACCGTGCAGCCCTGCATTCCAACTAAATATATATATATATATATTTTTTATGAAGATACAAAACCAAATGATTTTATTTCAATTCACTAGTTTACAAATGTGGTTTGATTAACAAAATTATTTGTCAAATTTCTAGTTTTAGAGACAGTTTTGTTTTGAGTTTGCTTAAAATAGAAACAGTTTCTTGATAAAATGACTGCATATTGCAGTTTCTAAGTAAACATCTGCAGGAACATCTACAAAAATATGAATATTAGGAAAAAGTTTTTGTCATTTGAAAAAGTGAAACTTGTTTATTTTCATAGACTCATAAGTAGGATGAGTAAGATAATTAAAGTCTTTTTTTTAATGAATGTTTAATGAATTAATGTTCCTGTTTCCGTCAAAGGTTTTCCAGAGGACCAGGTCAGGGCTCACCGAAGGCCTCTTGGCTGCTTTTATTGTATTTTGCTTTCGAGAAAAACAAAAAAGTGAGACATGAAGGCATCAAGAAGGAATTATTGAATCTATCTCTAATAGATGCACAAAGCTGATTCGCCCTAAATTAGTCTAAACCTGACAGGACTAAAGATGAACGCTAATGAAAACCATGTAAAAATGCATGCTTTACTGGTCAAATCAAGCTAATATGTTTGCTTTATGATTTATATGCAATCTAAGTGTGGTTTTATTGGACATAAACAATTACGACTGTATTTACGGCTACAGCTACAGTCGTATTTGAGACGGCTATGATACGAAGTCAAAAACACTAGACTTTCCTACCATCTAACCAGACATTGCTTTTACGGTCTATGCGTCTAACGCAGCATGAATCTGATGAATCAATCACATGACTTTCATGCAGTTTTCATTTGAGCTGTCGTCACTAAGTGTGGGGCTTTCACGTGCTGCTTATAATCCTGGTAATCTGAATTGAAAAACATTTCTAGCATAGCTTTTAGATTTCTGGTATTTTGTTTAAGGGTCGAATATGTTGCTGTTATAGGAATAAAATCAATGAAACAACTATATGGCAATAAACAAATACTGGCACAACGTATCCAACGCTTTAGTCAATAACACTTTAAAGCTATCGTGTTGCCTTTTATTATTTTATAGCTCGGGTATCTGTAAGGCGAACGGAGAGAAACAGGCATAAATCTTCTGGACAGTCATCTTGAAGAAATCATGACCAGTTTGATGCGAAGTGTTGCGGATTTTAGCGCTCACAAATCCTGGATCCTAAAATTCCAAACTGTCTTTGAAGGCACCACGGATGCGTTTCACTGTTCGTCCTCACAGCTCTCCGTTGCAGCCATTTTGGTTTGGACCCGCAGCACTGGGGGAGAAACTGACTGGGAGAAAAGGTGGGAATCGTGTAACTCACAATCAGATACTGGATCCTAAACAAGTACCACACTTCTCCATGACCGGGGGTTCAAACGCACAGGCACATTTTGTATGTTAGATGACGTCAGGGTTGAACTGCAAGCTCTTAAACCTCGTTTTGCTAGCATTAGCATAGGTTAGCTTTGGTGAGCTTCCTCAGCTGACAAACTTGGAGCTGTCTTTGATGGTAGCACTTCACTGGTTCAGGTGTGTTTGCTGGTTCATACGTCAACAACTACATGGTCTAGTACTGCACAGTGTCTGTTTTCACTCACCTCTGCCCAAAGAGTTGAATTTCATCCAACATGACAGCTGCCTGCTGCTAGCATTGACGTTAGCTCTTGGTGCTTTGCAGGAATCTGACCCAAAAGCGGAGCTGACGTTATGCTTATATCATGCAGTTTTTTTTTATTTCCCTCTGTAATTTAACAAAGAAAGTGTCAAAAAGACTAAAAGGGGACCTTTTTGCATCATATATTTTGACTTTACTTAGGTCTACGTTGTTCTTTCTCTGAAAAATGTCGGGATTTCTCGGCTAAAATAAAGATGGTGGAGGGACGCTGTAGAATTGAACGGGCCGAATGAATATATACAATATTTGTTATCATGAAGGCTGAGAAACTATTGCTTTGTAATGATCTTGCTGCTATCGCTTTGTAAACCTTTTCATTAAATCTAAATTATCTCTTCTCTACAGATTGAATGTGGATTAGTTTATTTTCCATTTCAGAAATAATCTTGTGTAAAAAACTCTCAAAAATATGCTTTTACTTTAATAGAATTTTAACTATTCTCTGACTTTAATATGTACAGTTATCTCACTAGAGATAACATGAGAGCTTTTATTTTGAAAAGCGTTTTTGTTTTTATTAAGAATTCATTATTATTGTTATTAAGAGTTTAGAGCAGATCAAACTTGAAAGTAGTATTACCCATACCAGTTTAAAATCACCTGAATCGATTTATTACAGTTACAAACAAATCTTTCTGTTGCAGGTGAGATCGCAGAAAGGAGTGATGTGGGACCAGGGAGGACAGCCTTGGCCGCAGTGGCCTCTGAGCCAACAGCAGTGGATGCAGTCTTTTCAGCATCAACATGATCCAGGTTGGTGAATTTAGAATGTACTACTTATCCTTTGTCTTTACTTTTGTTCCCCCAAAGCCAGAGTACATTTACTACTCAGCTGGGGTTGGTAATTACACAGAAAATCGATGTTCACATTTGAAGCCTCTGTTTGTTTGTCTGATTTATTCAGGTCAAGTTGACTGGGCTGCTCTGGCACAGGCATGGATAGCCCAGAAAGAGTCAACAGGACCTCAGCAACCTAATGTTCAGCCCAATGGCCAGGACATCCCGAGTGTTGAACCTGTCGGGCAGAGTAACCATGGAACCTTCCAGGGGGAACCACCGTTTAACAGAGTGTGGCAGCCAGGTACAGACCAGCTGCCCTAATTCCTTCTAGAGTATTAGTACTCCCCCTCCATCACTGCTACAGATATGAGAAAGAAGCAGACATAAAAACAAAATATTAAATCATAGCAATACAGGTCACATGTTCCCAAATGTCAAGCAACAGCTTGCAGCAGCTACTACTAGTCAAACTAGTTGGATTTTTGCTGGATTGTTCTGTTGATAGTCACATTTTGTACAAGCTGTGTAGCACAATAAAGCTGTCAAGTTGTTTAAAAATTAGTTTTAGTTTTGACACATTGTATTATGTAAAACCCTGATAAGCAAGTGTATAAACATTTTTTAAGATAGCATACCTGCTACAGAAAGTACTCGATTGGAAGTCTAGAACGATCGTGAAGTTAATTGTTTGCTACAGAGCTGGTTCTTTACTTTGCCTAGTTTTATTTTGAAAATCACATTAAAATTTGGACAATTTTGTTACAACACTTGTAAGCATCTTAATAAATATATTGACTTATTTGGATGATAACTTAGTTGAAGAAAGCATATAAACATGTTAGTAGGTGAAGGGGTTCCCACAATGCCTTCACAGATGTGTGTCTAAAAAAAAAACCCTCAAGACACAATGGACAGAGTAAGGTGTAAGGTGTTATTTATAGTTAAAGCATTCTTGTATTTGATATTATGTCTTCATGTATGATTGCTTAATTGATTGACAGAGTGGGGAGTTCATGGTCAGCCCCCGCCTCCCCTTCCCCCTGACCAGCCCTGGATCCCCCCAGTGTCTGCACCGATCGATGTGGTAAACCCCAGAGAGGACAGCAACAGCCAGGACAGCGTGGAGTTTAACTCAGAAACCCACCACGGGGCTTACCCCCAGAACAGCCATGGGTACGGGGCACAGCCGGAGAGCTTCACTGTCACCCCCATGGCCATGAACCAGTTTGACTATCAGGTATGCGGTTTTGCACTAGTTTCAGCCAGAATGGATCAATGTTCATATTTGTTGCAGGCGGGGAAGTATCTTTTTAACGCATTGTAATTCTCAGTCTGTGCCTTTCCACAGCACGGAGCTGCATCGTCCTTTACACCCACGCCCTCAGGGTTTCCATCCCAATACTGGCAAGGACCTCCACAGAACAGACGAGAGACTCGGCCCCCCGGCTTTAGAGACCGGCCCAGATCCCCCATCCAGCTGCCCGTCAAACCGGAGGTCCCAGCACCACTGGGTGAGTCAGAGTCTGTGAAGAAATAGGAAAGATGTCTTTTTTATCTATTTTCTTGTATCTATTTTTCTACTCTTAGCCTTAAGTCACTCATTAGTGCTGTCAATCGATTAAAAAAATGAATCATACTTTTATAATAATATTAATACATTTTATTTATATAGCACCTTTCAAGATAAAAGATCACAAAGTGCTTCACAGCAAAACACAGATAAAAACAGAATTAAGAAAATGCAATAGTAAAAAAGATGTGTTTTTAGCAGCTTTTTTAAAGGAAAGCACTGTCTGAAATATTTAAATTAATAAAGAAGAAATGTTAATTCCTTAAACAGTTGAAGAGTTACAGTCCTAGAAAGAATGCAAACACTGGAGATAAAGCTCTGGTGTGAAAGGATTAAAAGGATGACAGCAAACAGATGCTTCCACTCATTTCAACGTTGCTTTGTGATGGACAACATGAGGCAGTTTACAGTTGAAATGCTTTACTGCAAAAGTTCTAGTGAACGGGGTACACAACATGCATTTATCATTTTGTTGTTTTCCTTATTTTAGATGCAGTTAAGAGGCGCACGTTGCCAGCCTGGATTAGAGAGGGCCTTGAAAAGATGGACCGGGAGAAGCAGAGGAAACTGGAGCGGGAGCGAATGGAAAAAGAACGGGCAGAAATGGCAAAGGATACAAGCAAAGGGCACGACGCTGACGAAGCAGGAGATGGCCCGCGTGTCCCACGCAAAAGCAAATTTGTTAGTATTTTTTTTTTTCTAAAAGCAGGTTTTCCTCCAATGCTTTGTTATGCTACGTTCACACCAAACATGATTTGTGCGTGAGGAGCTTCTAGTTTCACTGTTAAGTCATTGTAAAGACAGGATCAGAGATCCTGTTTCAAATATATGAACTTTGGTGAAGAATTTGCTTTGCGTCAACCAAAACTCAGCTTTGGCCTGTGAGGTATTGATGACATGATCAGTGAGTGGAGTCCAAAACCAACATAGAGAAGGATCTGCTATTTTTCTTATTTGCATCGAGACAATGAAAAGAAATAGGTCCTCTAAATTTCTTTTTTTTTTTTTCCCTCCTCTAACTAACGTGAGACAGCAATTCCTCAAACTGAGTCGGGTCACAAAGACACAGAAGTAAAAAGCGACTGTCATCCAGACGCAGCTCCTGCAGGAGCTGGTGAAGCTCACCGTACTGTGGGAGATTGAATGATCTCTTGACCCCAGACGTAATTATCTACGTATTTGTAGAACTCCTCAAAATAAATGAACCTGATCTCCCAACAGCATCTGTGTCTTCCATGCAAACCATGCAGACCAGAAGATAAAACAGCTACACAGTCGATGCTTTCATGTATCAATGACGGTAGCAAACTATTGACAGGAGCTCTTCCATACGTGTCAGGAGCCTGTAGTTTATCAACACATTTTTGGAGTTTCATCGAGCATTGAATTTGAATTTGTTGTGAACTAACAGTTTAAAAAAAAAAAGCTGTTGGCTGGTGTTTGTTAGGAGGGGTGTGGTGTTGTTGGTTGTCTTTACAGTTGAACAATTTGTTATTTTGTGGAACCTTTTTCAGGACAGCGATGATGAGGGCAATGAAGATGTGGACAAAGAGGAAAAGCCCTCCATTAAAAGAGAATTTGCAATGTGCTCACCATCACCTCCTGCAGAGGACAGTGAACCAGAACTGACCGAGGACTTGAAGGAAGAACTGCTGGTCAGTGTGTTCCCTGCATTGAAGCAAACAATTTCAGTCAAAAAATCCTATCAAAAGTAAACTCTTTTTATTCAAACTTTTTGTAGATGGGCATCACAAAAACCCTCCTGACAGAAATCCTGCTTGGGGTCACTAATGAAGAGATTCTGAGCGTGGCCAGAGAGACGCACAGGAAAGCCACTCGAGGTCTGCTCTCCTCTTTCTCTGTTTATACATCTGAGCTTGTCGTCAGTACACATTGATTCAGTCTGGAGAGAATCTAAAATGCACAGAACAGTTTTATTTCCTGTTAAGACGGACAGTTGAGACATAACATGGGAGGTTCTTCAACCATTCTCTGCTAATGCATCAGAGAGCTTTTCCGGTGTTTGGGAAGCTCGAATCCTTCGGACTGACAAAAGTCTCAGCATTGACTCTGTCCGCCTCTGGCCTCCTCTGAAATGGACTGTGCATTAGTACAGAGTGGTTCTCTCTGTCCGACTGTATGACTTGGATTGTGTGACAGAAGCTTGTTTGTTAACCCTCTCTCTTTTCTCCCAATTTTTTTCCCCCATTTTGTTTTTCTCTTGTGACCAATGGCAGCGTTTGTGAACATTGCTTTTACCTGTGACCCCCCTTCTCTAGCGGCTCTTGCCTTTGAGACAGTGGCAGTATGTGTTTTAACATGTTGTTCCTGTTGTTGATGTGAATCAAAGCTCCTGCAAAACAGCTGGCACAGTCAAGTGCACTGGCTTCTCTGACTGGCCTCAGTGAGTATTCCTTTTTCTATTGCTGGGGGGGCGGGGCTGGGATATTTTTGAATTTGTGGTCTGGTGTTAGCAGGGACAAAGAAAAGTATCACAGCACATGATACTCAAATACAAGATTTTCATTATGGGGAGAAAAATTTGATTTGATATTCAGTTTCACAAGCATGCCTTTAATTATTATTACCTTCTTTACTTATGTTTAAGGCCTGTATGTATGCTCTGTGTAAGATTAAGTGCCTTTCGTGGAGACCTTGAGTTGGGATTAAGTGGTTTCGTGACAAAACCTGATTGTAAGAATCGCTGCGGCTCCTTTCCATTCAACAACCTGGGGGCTCTGTTGTGGCAGGCGGCCTCGGTGACTACGGGTCCGAAGAAAGCGAGGATGAGGAAGTTGTCCAGGGGTCTGAGTCCTCGGATACAGACGACGAAGAGTTGCACCACAGGATCCGCGAGAAGCAGGATGCTTTCCGCCGCAAGGAGCGAGAGATGCAGCAACTTCAGGAAAAACAAGCACAAGAGGTTCTTCTAGCCCGTGGTAAGATCTGTTTGGGATCAGTCACACGTACATCCATCTATTTGTCTACAAGTGCGTGCATCAGAATGGAGCGGAGCGGAGAGCTTGTGGCCCATCCAGCATACTTTCTATATCTTATTAATCTACGTCTCATTACGTTCACAAATACAATCTTTTTCAAATAAGGTTTCTTTGTCTGCTCCCAATTTGCATGAAAAAATTCACTTAGAAATGCTATTTTGAGCTTAATTTTCTTCTTCTGTTCCTCCACCATGAAAAAAATGCTGAAATGTGTTAAAAACATCATTTTCCTCAGAGTGGGTCTTTAAACAGTTTAAATGTTGCCATTGAATGCACAGAAGAGAATCAAACACGACTAAACATGGAGTAAGTGATGGATCCTTTTAATGTTTTTAACCAGTGATCTCTGTTCTGTTCCACAGAGGAGATGGTGAAGGAAAGGTTAAGCAAGGAAAGGGGGGACTATGATGAGGGCCATTTAGAAAACCCACACAAACCAGAAGTGAAGGACAGGGAGCCCGAGGCCGTGGCAGACAGGCGTAGGCCCCGCAGTGAGAGGGAGGGCAGTGAAGTGAAGCACTCAGGCAGGTCAAAGGTTCAGGCTGGCCGAGGCAGAAGTAATTCTCCGGCCAACGGCCAGAGCAGCAGCTCCCGCTCCACTTCCAGCCGCAGCAGCTCGCCGTCTTCCTCTTCGTCCTCCTCTTCTTCTTCATCCTCTCGTAGCTCCTCGCATTCTTCCTCTCCACGGAGGAAGAGGAGACGCAGTCGCTCCTCCTCCCGCAAGGCCCGCCGCAGTCGAAGCCGCAGCACCCACAGGCATCGCAGTGAGAAGGGGAGGGGCAGGAGGAGGGACAGCACGGAGCGCTCAGGGCGCCACAAGAAAGACCGCAGTGACTCCAGGGAGCGCAGGAGGGGACGGAGCAGGTCCAGATCTAGGTCCAGAGGCAGAGCCAGAGCCAGAGACAGCCGCAGTCGCAGCAGAGACAGGGGGAGGGACAAGGAGAGGAAGAGGAGCAGGGAGCGCAGGGACAGCAGCCAGAGCCGCAGCAGCAAACACAAGCAGAAGGCCTCCAGCAAAGACAGGGAGAAGAGGAGGGAGAGGAGTCGAAGTCACGACCAAGACAAGAAAAGGAAGGATAGAGACAGGGAAAGGGAGGCAGATAAAAAGAAGGAGAAGCCGAAGGCTAGAGAGAAGGAAAAGGGAAGCTCCACAGGCGCAGAGGAAAACGGTAAATCAAAGAAAAGGAAAGAGAGCGACTCGCGCACAGACTCGCAACGAGATAAGTCGTCTCGGCAAGACAGCAAATCCAGCAAGAAGGGCTCCAGCAAGGCTAGTAAGAAGCACTCAGACTCTGACTCCAGTAGATCCCCCACCCCGGAAGTTAGCAAAGAAAAGAAATCTAAGAAATCCAAACGTAGTCGTTCAAGGTCGACGGAAAAATCTCACAAGTCTGGTAAGAAGGCAAGCCGCAAACACAAGTCTAAGTCGCGATCAAGGTAGTATTCGTTTTTTTCTTCTTTCTTTACTAACTCTATTTTTGTTGTATGTCTTTTAATGGAAGAGTCATGCAAATTTACAGCTACATAGCTGAACTCTTTAAAGTCAAATATGGTGCAGCAAAGAACTTTATTTCTTAAAAAGAAGAGTAAAAAAGAATGTTGGGTGCAAATTTAGCCTTAAAATGCCTTTTTTTTTTTTTTACTGTACTTGAGTAATGGCTGCCCCAGAAATGCACAGATAACTAACCTCCACAATATTCTTCTGGGAAAGACTCTTGTGGCATTGATGTGCCTTTTGGTTTTGTGTGTAGCGTGTTGTGAAAGTGTGTTTTGTTAACGCTGTTCCCACGCTTCTCTTTCAGGTCAGCTTCCCCTTCCCGTCGTAGCAGACGCTGAGGAGCACAGTTTAAGTCCAGATCCGTGCACCTAACCATTTGAATTCCATGAGTTGAGCAGGCTTGTCTCATTATAGAGGCAGTTGTGTAGGTGAACACCCCTTCATTCATTTCTTTTACTGTAAATAGGTTCTTTTTAACGTGTGACGGAAAAACATTTTGAGTGATGGTCTTCTTTATGCAAAGTAGAAGAGCCGACAATACAAACTGAAGCTGGCGTTAAAAACATGGCAGGATTATCTTACACACACACTCACACACAACCTGTAAGATGTCCAATAAAAATGTTTGTTCATTGTTTTGTCTTTTTATCAGTTTGATCTCACCCACTTTGCCAACATTATGCCTGAAACAAAAGCCTAAAAACAGCACATTAAGCAAAACCAAACAGAAGTCAGCCTTTATTCTACTCATTCACAAATAGTTGCAGCACAGTTTGTCTCACTCCATCTGGACTACAGTACCCATAATCCTTCAACTAGTTATGTAGTTAACCAAAGATGAACTTTTTGACAGTTTTTTGAGCCCCTGTACCACAGAAAAATCCATTGAGGTCAGACAGCAGAATTTATACATAAGGCGCAGTGGATTTTAAGGTGGACTGTTAAATTGAACAACATTCAAGGGTTTTAAGTGTGCCACGTAGTCCAAAAATACCGTAAACGTCACTTAATTAGCTTTGATTTAATTTTGGTTTGTTACATTTACAAATTTCTGGCTGAGATTCACCAACTGATTGTCAGAGATCACTGAAATAAACAGATTTTTTAATTAGTTATTGCTGACATCACACTACCATCATATACATTTGCTTCATTGAAATGATCCAATGTGGTACAATGTCTTAAATTGAAACATCTGTAAAAAGTTAGCAAATATTTTATATTTTTTCAAAATATCTATTTTATTTCTTCCAAACACAACAGTTTATTGATAAATACCATAATAGTAACATTAACATAAATGCAAATATTGTCTTATTTTTGCAAAAGTTGAAAGTCTGTGGCTCCACTGGGTTGTTGTCAGAGAAGAATCGACCCGAATTGCATACTCCCGGACCCTCTGGGATTCATGGTTTAACCTTAATGCTCAGAATGACTGCAACACCTTCAAACGTGAGCTTTCATGCACTTCTTTTGTATGAAAGTGTCCAAAAAAAAAGCTGGTTGTAGATATCCTCCTCCTGGCTGTCAGTTTCCTCTCAGCATCAGTAGACAAGTTACTGATGAACAGATTTACTAGAGCACACAATTGCTCTTACTTTTCTCTTTTCAGGCCACTGCTTAGGAGTTAGGAAGATTTTTACATTTATTGTGAATAATTTCCATATTAAACTGATTTGTTAAACTGTTGACAGAATTCATTAAAAATAATTTGATTGTTGACAGGATGTTATATCTTCAAGTAAACACAATCAACAACTGTTGTTTTCACTGAAGGTGTCTTGCGTTTTTTTCTTTTGAAAAAAAATGTGTTCAAACAGGATCTTCACTCCAGACTAAACTGATTTTCACCTTTAAAAAGCCCCTGAGTTACAAGACGCGCCCTCCTATGTTCAGTCGGGTTCAAACGTAAAAGCTTTCTTGTTTCTGTTAGTATTATAATATATACAGAAAAACCTGCTTTAAAGTAAATCCTTTGTTGTTACAAGTTTTAAACAGACACGTCCTTAACAGAGGCCGCAGCGGTGGTTGGGCAAGGGGGGGTAGAATGATACACATTTATATAACAAATGTCCAAATATTTCAGCCATTATTTTGGATATAGTGGATATTGACATGAACTTGTTTTCTAAAAAGGGGATTGGAACCACTGTGTTTTTGTTCTGGGTGGACTGACCTTATCAGACACTGTTGTGAGCAGCATCAGGAATCCAGCTGCTGTTGATGTGCAGTGATGAATGACACATTATAGGTGAAGGATGGATTGTCTTCTGATACTTCACTGCTGAATCAGAGAGCAACTGACTATATTAGCTTCTGCTTGCATACCTTGGTCGTTTAATTGAATTTGTTTATTATTTAACCCCTCAATTAATGATGAGACCTAAACAGATCTCACAGTATTATGGATGCTAAACCCACAGAGAAGAAATCCTGATGTTAGAAATGAGCAGTTGTTATTAGAGCTGCACATGTAGAAACAATTCACAAAGAAGAGCTTTGTATATAATCTCCTGCTGAGGCAGGTAAACATTAGAGCCGGTGATGCATTTTTTATTTAGACAAAACCAGTGCAGTTAATCCATCACAGTACAAACTAACCACAGGGTTGAAGTAAAAGGCTCATATTTGCCTTTCATGCTGCTATGCACCCAGAGCACCAATGAAGGAAAAAGATAGAATCTTCAGAATATATGTAGATTTTTTGTAAATATTTTTTAAGTCAGGAAATAATTTCACAGCTAAATATTTGCTCAGTTTCATAAATGAATTTCAAATGCAAGCGGCTCCCACAACAGAAACACGTCATTTAAATCCTTTTAGCTGTCTTTAGTGACGCAAATGTCTGTCTCTAGAATTCACTTTTTTAATTTTTTCTCAACAATATTTGCAATGTTCTCAAAGAAACCAAATCAGGTTTCAATAAACCTGATTTTATTAATGATAAAATTTGATTATTATGATAGCCTGCTTTTATTTTTATTCAGAAGGTTTTGTATATTTTTGCAAAAAAGAAGTCCTCACAATTATACACACAGAGCTGTTTAAGGAGCAATATATAATGTATAGAAACCTTTAATTTAGTTTAGCTTTCTTTGCATTTACATCCATCAATTTTGCAAATATCACCCTAACTCATATGTTATGAAGGAACACTGTATTGTTATCAGATCACTTTTTTTGGGAAAGAATTTTCCCCTGGTGTCCAGAACAAGTGCCTCTGTTGACTACTTGACAGTCAGTGGTTCTGCCACAGTTAAAAGCATCTATGCAAAAATGATGGTGGCTGTAATGTGACTAAAAAACCAGGAGGTGGCAGCAAAGCGACAAGCCTCTGTGAGCTGCAGCCGAAGAAGAACCAAACGGAAGCCGAAGGGATAGGTGTGAAAATGTACTCAAACAAAGTGAACCGTTTCATGTTGGGCTTCAACAACCTAAAAGCGACATCCGTCAGCTCTGTGGCCCGAAGGGCCGTGGCTCCGAGGGGAATCAGCTGGACCACCGTCTGCAGAGAGCGGACACAGCGGCTGCGAAGGAGCGCCAATCTGGGGATGAACGGGTACGCAGCACGGCCACTCACGGACGGCTTTGCTGTCTGCTCTGCGGTGCGTTCGGGCTAACGTGAAAGTTCGGTATCAAACCGGAGCGGGATACGAACCGTGTGAAGCAAACACATCCTGTGGTAAACAGATGATGTTATTGCAGTAGGTTTCAGAACCTAATCAGTATGCATGTGTTCGTTTAAAGGTTCAAATTTATTTGAGATAAATATTGATGCCTATAGAAAGAGTGACCACGGTCTTTTAACAGAGACTTAGAGAATATTTATGTATTTTATGCGAAATACTTGGTTTCAATTGACTTTTTTGCATAGCACAAGAAATAAGTAGAATAAAAATAATGAAAAGTGGCTGAAGGAGCATGCAGTGAATGAAGGTTTTAGGTAAACAATAAACATGCGTTTGTCATTTGAATTTTGGATTAATGTAAATGGTTTCTTTCCTGTCATTAAAATCTTAATACGCGTTCAGTCATAAAGAAAGAAAAAGTTGACGGAAATAGCCTACAAATGCAGACATTTATTCATTTAACAGTTTTCTATTGATTATCAGAAATTAATTCAGTTTGTGGCCAGCTGTAATGGCAGTTTAGGATTTTTTAACTACAGATCAAATAGCATTAGAAGGAAATCTGTTTCTACAATATTTATGTGGAGCTCCAATCAAATCAAAGTAGAAAATCCTCTTAACGATGAGAGGATTTAAGAGTAGAACAGACATGATAAAGACATTATTTGTCTCTGATTAGTAAATTATTGTTTGTGCTGAATGCACTGTTTTCAGCAGCAAATGGAGAATTACAGAATCATTTCTGATAGAAACTAAACTCACTCTTTGATAATTTGTAATTCTTTTACTGTTTTTCTTTCTTGTTTTCAATTTACAATTTTATGTGGAACTGACAACAAAAAGAGAGAAAGTATACATTTTCAACAATAAATAGCAATATTACACAAGTCCTTCCATGTTTTTTTTATCTATATAATACACAAATAAGGTTTATTAAAAACTAAAAGCAAGACAGAATATAATAAAGAATGTAAAATCTTCACAATGATTTATCACTGTTGTTTTTATAAATAACAAATGATTTATAAGAATGAAAAATACCCGTAATATCTCATGAAATCTAGATATTACAGGAGAAATGAATAAACCCAGTTGATCCAAATTTGGTAAATTTTACTTTTCTGAGTTCATAATTGATAAGTCCATGTTTCCATCCTGAATACCAAAGTTATGTCCAAACTAATCACAGCTGTCTCTCTTTCTGTCATTGATCATGTACATTTTGAGTGAAGTTATTGGAGGTGAAAATGTCATCATCCCAGCTTTGTGTGAAAGTGTAACCAGTGTGTCATTGTGTGTGCATGTGCAGTGCTCGGTTAGCCTCCCAAAGCACTCTGGACTCCTCTGAGGTCAGGAGGTTCCAGGCTCTGGCCAGCAAGTGGTGGGATGAAGAGGGAGATTTTGCTGCTCTTCACGCCATGAACGACCTGAGGGTCCCTTTTGTGCGGTACGTGTCTGCAGTGCTCTTTGGGTTTTTGTTGCTCTCAGATTTGACATGGGATTGGTTCTGAGAGATATGGCTGTTAGCAGAGAAATGACCTGCAGAAGATAGTAATGATTTCAGTAAAAATGTGTCAAAGGTTTAGAGAAAGAATTAAAACATGAAATGTGACATGGCTGCTCCCATCTCACCGTATTCTGAGACAGTGATGGTTATGGGGATGCTTCCATGTTAATGTGACAGCAGCTGTCCTGCCAAGAGCCTGATGCAGTTCTCGCCTTTCCCCCTTGTGGTCTCAGTAGGAGGGGTCATGGTGATGTTTTTGCACAATGACAGACTGATTAAATCCATGCTGGCAGAAGTCTGGCTGATGTGGTTGCTCCAGCTTTACCCTGGAGGCCAGTTTCCATGAGATCCACCAGCAACAGTTCAGTGTTGCTATAGTGGGCAATATATCGATATAATCAATTAGTTCTAATATTTTGTTTTAGACTATGTATTTTTGGTGAAAAAAAATCAAGATTTTATTTTCCCAGCTCTCTGCTTTCTTGGGCAACGAGCACACATGGAAACAGCAGCAAGCAGAGGAGCTTCTTCCCCGAGGCCCAGAGTCTAAAAATGGGACTCGATTCCTCCCTGCTCAAGAGGACCTGGTTGCAGACACGATGACGGCTCCTCTCCCTGCTTGACACAAAAGGGGTTGGTTTGGAGGGTTAAACGCCAAATGGTTCCCAAGTGTGACTGTGTCTGCAGCTCACCCCTCCCTCAGAGGATGGGTCAAATGCGGAGTGCAAATTTGACAGACTGAGGTGCGCTGCAACTGATGGGACTTGAATGTTGTAGTTTGTCCAGTTGTTACAGTTTTAGGACCTCAGTTCTGAGTATACTTAATATATGAGTATCCTGTACTCCTTAAGTTTCTCTAAAGTGTCTAACGTTTATATGTTAATATTTGTTCCCACTCTCACTTGTTAGATTTTTCCAGGTTCTCATGTTTATGTGAAATATATTCCAGTATAGTCAGCAGGAGTGGGTCAGTCATTGCTGACTGGTGGCTGTCCAGGGGGGAGGGGGGGTCTGTGGTTAAAGATCAGGGATTTTACAGACAGAAGGTAAAGAAGAGGAATCAAACCCTCAATTTTGGTTTTACCTTTATTACAACCTGTCTGATGTTAGTTCCACTGGAAAACTTTAACATTTTTGTCTGCTCTTTGCTCTGACAGGGACAACCTTCTGAACGTACATCGAGCACGCAGACCTGGAAAACCACTGGCAGGACTCCGAGTCCTGGATGTGGGCTGTGGGGGAGGCCTGCTCTCAGAGGTGAATATGTCTTCCTCCAGCATGGCTCTCAAGTCTGTTTGCGCTCAGGAAAAACTGCCATTTCTGCTCAATAATGTCTGTGTATTTTCTTTATATTTTTGTCAAGTCACTTTGCTTGCATCTTCTCATTGTTGTGTATGAAAATCATTTGTCATCCTCGCGTTCTTCCTCCTGTGGTTCGACTGTTTATCTGTTTGTGTTGCCTGCCAGTCATTTGCAGAGGTCAGGACTGAGTTTTCATATGAACTGAGGCCATATCAGTTGTAATGGGGGCCGACAACATCAGGTCCTGTTTTTAGACTGTCACAATGGAACACAAGAGGCCGGGTTAGGATCACAGTGATGCGTCCATAACGTGTGGGTCTCTCATTGATGTCAATTTGCCATCAGAATGGATGAGCTGTGAAGGAATGGATGTGAACTGCAGAGTGTGTGAGTGCATGTGTGCAGAGGAGCTCTCTATACTCATATTAGCAGATACCACTTTACCGGTTCCTTCAGCATACGTTCAATGTTTTAGTTTTTGTTTAATCGTTTGACACAAATTGGTCACGGCACAAATGTTTTCACGTCCGTTTCATCCTGTTGTTCATTCAGTTATAGACATCCTGCAGGTTCACTTCATTTGAGAACAGTTTTAGGTTTAGCTTTTTTTTAAATTAAGTATCACATTTACAATTTTTTTTCTGATTTATAAATATATATATATATATATATATATATATATATATAATCTTTTATGTTTAAGAAATATTTTTTCTAAATTTATAATGTTGATTTTTAATTTATAATATAATCTTTACTTTTAAATTTGAAACTGTTTTCAATTAAAAAAAAAAGTTTTTAAATTTAAAATCTGGTTTTTCATTCACTTTAAGCTAATCCTGGTTTGACCCCAAATAACCCTTTTGTATGAACCCTCTCGCCTGTGATTGGCTGGTTTGGTGGCACAAATATCACATTAAGCTCAGAGTTAAGGATGCAAAAGCAAAGATGGGGAGAAAGTGAGATTTGACACAAACGCCTCTGAAAATAGTTGTCAGAAACAAAAATGTGTTTTGAAAGCAAACATTTAATATTTGTGTTTGCAACTTAGAAAGTTTTGTTGTTAAAGGTGAACATTTTATTTGTATTTTAAGGCAATGATAATTTCTGTAATGTTTCGTCACAAATATAACTTCATAAAACTTAAATCTTTTGTAAAACTTTGAACAGGAGAAAGGGGTATGAACCAGATAAAGTTTAATGGAACTTCTGTAGCTTTATGACTGATAATATTGAAATACATTTTAAATAGTTCTGCAGCTAGAAGTTTTTTTTTACCTTTGGCTTTAACTCGTTCTCATCATCCTTCTTCAGCCCCTTGGTCGCCTGGGCGCCAACGTGCTGGGCATTGATCCTGTAGAAGAAAGCATCAGCATCGCCCAGCTGCATTCTTCACACGACCTGGAGCTACGGGACCGAGTGTCTTACCGCGCCTGCACCCTGGAGGAGCTCTCAGGAGAAGGAGCAGAGGAGCAGGGAGCAGCCCAGTTTGATGCCGTAGTGGCCTCTGAGGTCGTGGAACATCTGGCAGATTTGGAGACGTTTGCCTTCTGCTGCAGTCATGTTCTGAAGGTGTTTCACTTTAGTGTCTTTTTTTCCCTGTTGTTTTTTCAGGTCAGATGATTCTGCATCAGTGCCTCTTAAGGTGCACATGGTGACTTGTGTTTGCATCTGGGGTGCATCTCTGGGAATCAACAGGACTTAGAACAGTCTGCAGTACATTTGGACCCAATTTCTTTTCTTAGCATTTTACTGAAAAACTTTTTTATTTTCTTTTTATAGAAGATTTGCGTCTTCCTAAAAAAAAGACACATTCATTGCATGTTCTTGATCTGTTCTTGATCTTTATTTTCTTCTCCTCTTTCTGCTAAAGTTGTCAAAGTCTCACTCCATTTATGTTGATCTATTGTAAAAGTGTCCCCAGAGGTCTTTTAATTAAAATAATGTTGTTTTTAGCCAAAATAGGACACAATTCAAAAATTCTAGGACATAAATTATGCAGAGCTGCAGTAATTCAGTTGAAATGTGCCTGTAAGTTTGAGCAGGACTGTGGCATGGAATAAGCCTGCCCCCCTTTCCCATCATTTGTTTGTACGCTTTCCCGGTAGCTTAAAGCCCCTCACATCCTTAAACAAACTAACATTACGGTGTAGCAATATCAGCATCAGAATAGAGCAGAGATGGGAGTTTGCGGTCTGCCGGTTGTAACCTTTACGTAACAACTACAAGCTTTTTTTCAACTTTTTTTTTATCTGCTTCTGATGACAACAATTTGAATAAATAAATACTCAGAAATGTTATTTCAGTCTTAATTATCTTCATGTATGTCGTCTATTGTCAGAAAAGATCCACAAGAACATGATAAAAACACCAAAAACATGTTTTTTTTTTTATTGGAGTGGGTCTTTAAACTTGTCCAACATAAATCTTTACATTTGGCAGCATACTTTCCTCTTCTTGCATTGTATTATTCCAGAAGCTTTAGATATTTTCTACAGAAACATAATTTACTCTGAAATCGGCACAGTCTGCATATGTAGCCAGCACAGACTTTCCAAACAAGATTCTGAAGGACTGTAACACAGTAACACTACCTGACCTTTTCATTATGTCTGTGTGCAGCCAGGTGGATCACTCTTCATCACCACCATAAATAAAACCAACCTGTCATATGCGCTGGCTATCGTTGTAGCCGAACAGCTGCTGCGCATTGTACCCAGAGGGACGCACGACTGGGAGAAGTTCATCAGCCCGGAGGAGCTGGAGCGCCTTATGGAGTCCAGTGAGTCCCTTTTATTCCAACATGTTTATTTTTGAAAAATTAAAAGTCTAAAGACAATTTGTCTGACTTCTCCTTCATCAGATGGTTTTACAGTTCAGTCTGTCCAAGGAATGATGTACAGCCCTCTTTCTGGAGCCTGGAGTTGGGCTGACAGCACCGCCATCAACTATGCTCTTCACGCAGTCAAAGAGGGTCACGGAGCAGAGGACAGCAGCTCCTACCCAGAGGAGCACATGGAAACCACACGCAGCTGAGCTGCTCCACGAGTCACAATCAGAAAATAAATATTCACTCATATACATGAATGCACCTTTGGGTGCAGAAATTGGAGCAGGAGGCTGTGATTAATGAAGGACAGACAACCGCGGGATTTCTTTCAGCTGTGGGGCTGTTTAATAAATGTTGAATGTTTCATAGATGCACCCAGGCTCTTCTTTTATTCCAGTTACATTGCTGCTGCAGCACACAATGATGCATCTCTCCAATGTTCTGCATCTTATTCAAACGTGTAAAAGTGTCTGTTTAACCCTGACCTCTCCTTAGTAAATGTGCTCATCTTTATTCATTTAGCGCATGCTGCTAACAAGCATTGGCTTTATGATTTCTATTTATGCAGGAGGAGGGGGCATCGCAGCTCTGGATTAGAGGGTCTCGCGTGAAGGCATTACATAACCCAAATCTCACCCTGCAGGGAAAGGAAGTCATTCTGGCGTGATGGCTTTTGAAAGTAGCCAATAAGAACTCTGGAAAGGACAGGACAATGTGGAGAACACAGTTGAAAACGTGACTTGACATTTAGAAGAAAATGTGTGGAAATCCAGAGGATTTCTTTTAGTTTAACTATGACCACAGCTCCAACAGTTACCTCAAATAGGGGTTCTATAGGTGCACATCTAAAGATCAACATTAGTCATTCAAAAAGTCATATGTTTCATTTTAAAGAGGCAGCTTGAGGTTGACTGGACTCTGCAGGGGGGAGGAGCTAATCAGTAGCAGGATGTTCCACTGTGACATCACTAATCCAAAAGATCTTCTTCCTCCTGTTAGCCTCTGGCAGGTTCACTGCTCACCTGCTGCTGGATTAAGCCGCTGTGATGACTGTCCTGCTGCTTTTCCGAAGTTGCTTTAAAGTGAGTGAATCAAGTGTGTTTTGTTCTCATGATCTTTTTGAAGCCCACCCACAGGTGAGCACCTGTACTGATGTCACAGCTTCAGCAGAACACCTGGAACTTTAGATTCTGTGTTAAAAGGGTTTCTGACTCGCAAATAAACTTCAATTCTGTTAGCTTTTCCCCAAATAGAAAAGTCAGATTATAGATTTATATGTTGTGCTTTCACATGGCTTAATACCCGCCTGGCAGGGTTGGAGCTACCCAACTTTTGAGTCAATATTAGTATCAGTTTTGACAAAGAATAAAAAATCATAAATGCAAGCTTTTCTAAGGAATGCAAAATTAAAGTAATATTTTAAAAATAAATTTTGAGCTCTTTAAATTACATATATTATTTTTTACATCTATATTTTGATCCTTGCATTTGTAATGACTTTCCATTCTGCTGTTTATTTTTATGTTGTTATTCTTCAGTCTTCTGCCCACCTCCCTGTATAAAAGGTTCTAGCTCAGCCACTGCCTCCTGGGATGTTGGGGGCTCCTGGGATGGAGTGACTCCTTTAGTGGAGGCAGTGGGGCAGTTTCGTCAGTGAGTTATTTTAGCTCCAGACTGGATGTTATGTTCCCATGTTTTCAAAATAAAATGCTGCAGCAGCACACTTTGTTTTTGTGGTGAGTCAGTCTGCCTGTTTAATGTTGTTCACAAATGTTAATTTATAAAACATTTGTTTGACATATGATCCAAGAATGCTGATTTTATTCAAAGTATGACAGGTTGCTACGGAAGGAGCTGGAGTTTTAATTTTTTTTTAAGAATCAATGATTGACTGAGCCTTTTCTTGTTTAATGTAGTGAGGAAAGTGGCATGATTTTTTTATTTACTTGGTAATTTATTTTGGTTGCATTGGGAAAGCAGTTGGTGAAAGCAAGAGTAATGCAAGTCAGTAGCAGCAAGACCGATTGCAATGTAAGGAGGAAAAAAGCAAAACAGTTGCATTGGGCTACAGGCTAAAAAAATACAGTAGAAGGTGAGGGTGCAAAGGTAGAGCAGGTGGAAGTGTGTCAGGACTAATGCTTGACACATTTGCAGTTATGTTGTCATGCAGCCATGATATTTCCTTTAGTGACCATCAGTGACTGTAAAGGGCACAGATCTCGGATGGCAAAAACAAACAAAAATTATGATGTTGGGCTTCAGAGAAAACACAGACAAGAAAAAGTATCACCAGTAAAATGTTTATCTTCAATATTGCTTCAGTGTTTCACCCACTAATACACAACTTCTATTGTGCCTTCTTTGTAAACTGGCATTTTCAAATGAGGCGATGAAGCCCTTGTGGCTTAAAGAGGACTAATGAAAACTTCATCCAGAGAAAGCATCAAGAACTCAGCTATTTTCATACACTAAATGCCCTAAGAGAGGTTGTATGCAGTCTCACTGCTCAGAGTTTAGCCCCACTGGTCAAAGGATTATAAGATTACTACGATGTGTCATTGTTGATCACTAAAGGTGAGCCACCGTTCACTGCAGGGGAGATGCAAATGCTCCCAGCAGTTTAAGAGGCCATAACCACAGAATTCATCAGTGGTTGTGGAAGCAAACGGGCAAGAATAAAAGATTTGTCATTTGATACTGAGGAACAGCTCTGTGCAGCACTACGTATTAGTTCTTTCAGCATTCAGGTGGCCGAAACAACAGAAGACCATCGAGCCTTATCACTGACTCATATACGCCATCTTAACGATGGAGCGGCTGAGGAATTTTTGTTTGGAAAGCATACCTCACAAGAGCAGAAGATTGAATACAAGTCTATTCCTGTCAACAACGTTCTTGCTTGTGCTGTGCTTGTGGTTTCAGGTACAGAAACTTTATTGCATTGTTAAGAGTAGGCAAAATAGAACTTTCACTGTCCACTGCATCATGGATGAAAAAAATCAATCCTTAGCTACACGTGTTGGAGCCCAGTCTATTAACTAGACTGAAGCCCATGTGCTAAATGACCAAATCTACTGGCAATATTTGAGGTGGTAATGATGAATTGTTAAAGTGCATGGTGGCTCCACACTGAAGTGCGCTGGCTAGTCAATAAAGACCCAGATCTCAAAAAACACTTGCTGTCATGTCACTTTACCTTCTTAACATTATTGAGAAGATAAAGTTGGTGACTGTCTAGGACCATGGTATGACCCTGATTCATTGCATAACCTTCACATGCAGCTTCTTTACTAAGATGCCTTTTCTAGCAAAGGCGGTTCTATTATTATCATTATTATTATTTTTGATTAATATTTATTTTTTTAAAAAATGAATCTATTTACAATTCTTTGTCTTTACCTGCTTTCAGGTGTCAAGTACACTGACTGGTGATGAGCTGCTGTGTTACACAGAGCACATAAGGATGATCAGAGCTGACACAGAGATCCATTTTAGGGATCTTCAGAATCTGGAAGTGCCTGACTGCATTCTGGAGCCTTTTAAGGTAGATGTTTTTGTGAAGGAAGCTGTAATCCATAATCCAGGAAAATCCCATTGACTGTCGTAATGATGAGCAGGCACACATCTGGCTGGGATGTAATGTAGACTTTGAATGGCCAGCACTTACCTAAACTGTGTCACATCATTTGTCTTTGTTTTAAAAGGGCAAACTGTTTGGCTCAAGAGCACCCAGACCTAAAAATATTCACACTCAATATATCTATTTATATTTCATTTAGGGCAGAAAATAAAGAGCTCCAAAACATCCAGATATTGTGGATGAATAAAGCCCCACTGAGCATGGAAGCTGAGAAGGCATCTAGTATACAAAATTGGGACATGCCAAACCAGAAGCAAATGATAGATGTCAGAGCTGCGCTGGATCACAGGAGATGAACCACATTCCAGATCCCTGTTCTAAGACAGGCCCTTGTGCAAAGATAAATAACGATCAGAGGACAGGCCCCAATTCAAATACATGCATCTGTCAAAATACATGCCCCAGCCCAAGGATTGGTACGGACCTAAAACCAGGCCCCTGTTCAAAGTCAAGCCCCTGTCCAAATACAGGCCTGGGCCCAAAAATGAACCATTATCCAAAGACAGGTGCAAATCAAAAACCAGGGCTCTGTCCAAATGCAGGCCCCTGACCATGAATTTTAATAAATACAATATAAACTATAGGTGGATGGCTATAGTTACATAGTTTTATTTGCTTTTTTTAAGAGTTCTAGAAATATGATTTTCACTAATATTTCAGGGGTGGGCAACACCAGGCCTCAAGGGCCAGTGTGTCTGCATGAGTATCAGAAATCCACGCCCTACCCATGACTGAATACCTGGATCAGGTGTATCCAGCCAATTAGGACATAGCATGTGGGGTATGTTGGAAAACAAGCAGGAATGTGGCCCTTGGTGCCCGCTCCTCCAACAGTATAAGACATCTTTTATAGAGCTACCAACTGTCTAATTAAAAGGAACTTGGAATGGGTTGTCCCAAGCCCTAAGTGGGGTCAAAGCTGGTGGTTTAAGTTCAGGGTGTTGACATTTAACCGCTACAAGCAAAGTGACAATGGCAAAAGCAGCAGCTGTAGAAACAAAATGGTTAAAAATAGAACATTTTCCATTTCCTTTATGCAAATATGAATGCTAAAGTAATTTGCTTAATGCTGAAATAGCAGAAGAAGGAGAAGTTTACCTGAGCAAAAAGGCTCAAAAATTGCTGAAGATGTTTGCACAAACTGCAAAAGCCATTTGCTAAGGTTAGTGGTTCAAAACATTGATACAAAAAGGAGAAAAGCAATAACAATAGGCAGGGATGGTAAATTGAATTTTGGTGTAACAAATGTAAACTGATGTGAATTTGAGCTGCAACTCAACTTTTATTTTGGAAAGTTAAGCCGGAAGTCACGATGTTGGGGCGGTTTTTGTTGACAATGTTTTACTGAAGCTGCAGCAGCAGGCGCAGCTGAGTGCTGAGCTACATCCCGAAGAGGAAGAGGAGGCAGTATGTTTACTCCCTCCACTTTTCTGGAGGAAGTGCCGTCAGCCTCCGCCCTCGCCATGCCGTAGAGTCTAGCGGCGGTTCGGATGCAGCTGTGCGCGGACCGCAGGCGGGGGCACGCGGGGTGGTGGTGAGAGCGGGTGGGAGGATGCACTGGGCGGCCGGGTTGGCCTCCTCCCGGCCGTGTGTGGTGGAGCTGGGGCGGAACCACAGCCTCCCGCTCGGGCTGTGCGGCTCCGAGCAGCAGCAATCTTTGTATGGATATATCATCGCCTTTCCTCTGCAGGATTACGGAGGCATCATGTCGGTTCTGGGCTCGGAGTCCTGGTGGAAGAAGACCCTGTACATCACAGGGGGAGCCCTGCTGGCCGCTGCAGCCTACCTCCTGCACGAGCTGCTCGCTATCAGGTACAGCCGTTTCGTTTCTAGTCCTCTGGTCTGGTCTCCTTAAACGTGACGCGCAGTAAACAGGCCGCTCCTTCACAGATCTCGCGGGGATAGTTGTGGTTTCAGTCCTTGTTTTCCTCCCTCCAAGGACACGGCGGGGCTGTCATGCGCGCGCCCGGGTGCCGTATCTCGTGCCAGACGCTCCAGGAGCGCGTGCGTAAATTGTCCTTCCAACTAAAATTACGCACGCGCTCCTGCAACGTACAGCTCGGTTGTCCGCGCAGGAGCGCGTGCGTAATATTGTCCTTCCATCCAAAGGAAGGGGAAGAATGAGATTTGATGAAGCCAGTTGAACAGAAGTGATTAACATGGGCTTTTGTCTGAGCAAACAACGCCTCCCTGTCATTTAGAAGGATTTTTGCACATCCTGTTACGGTGTCCCCACACAATTTACCCCCACCCCCATCCCCCACTTCTGCTGAATCACGTGCATGCTGCTGATGCTGCCAGCATCATCTGTTCTCTGCATGTGTGGTATGTTATAGGCAGACACCTGAGCCTGCAGCTTCCACCTAATCCCCGCGGAAAAACACACAATGTTCTGGGAGGGACTTTTGTTGGTATTTAGGCATTTTGTTTAACTCGGTAGTCAAACTGGAAAAGAGATGTAAAGAGCTCAGCACACTTCACACCCCTGCATCGGTCTCTTGGCAGGCTGTAGAGAGTTTTGGAGTGGTTTCAGCACCACGTGATAGTGGACAGCGACACGAAGGATCATGATGGTTTCAGCCTGTAAGCTTTTGGATGGAAACAGAGTGCATACAAAACAGCAGATAGATTGAACTATAAATATGAATCAGAAAGGCATTTTTTAAAGGACTTTAAAATCCTACAAGTCAATATCTATTCAGAAAACTGATAAATGTTTAAACTGAGAAATATTACACTTCATTTTTAATTGAAATGCTTTCCTTTTAAAATAGTTGACAAAGGGGCAAAAATAGCTTTAACATGAAGACATTTTAAAAGGGATTTAGTTGAAAGACAATGAACAACTTAATCCACTTACTGAGAACATGTTTGTTGAAAATGTTAAGGCATAACTTTAAATGGCACAGTCATCCAAACAGAAGCTCTCCACTTTGTGAAAAGTGTAAAAATGTGTAGACTTTCAGGGAAAAAACCCCAAACAAACCAGTATTTATCAATATCAAACTGCAAAATCTGTGCGAATCACCTCATCTACACAGATACAGAAATGGGAGAAATCTCTGTATGTCAGGGACAAGGCCAAATATTTTTTGTTTTTATGACGTGGTGTTGAGTCCATCAAACAACACTGTATCCTTCATAGAAAGACCAAACAGTGATGCATTATGGTCAACTGCTGCACCTTATACAGTTGCAAGTTCTGCATCTCACTCTAGAATATTAGTCCTAACCTCTAGAAGCAAACGGGTTAGGTCCAACCATCCAACTAACCAAAAATCAGAAACCACCAAAAACCCTGTTTGGATTCCAACTTTTCCTGTGTCTGTAAAGCTGAGAATTTACATTTGTTTAAAGCTAGAGGAACATAACCTAACACAATAAATAAAATAGAAGCTATCTAAATCATCCCAATACATAATATAATATAATATAATATAATATAATATAATATATCTATTTAATTTAATGACTGTGTTTCTGTGTTTAGAGTTGCCTTCACTAAGAAAGCCATTATAGTGTGTCTGCTATACTAATGATCAGTGCAGCACTTAAACAATTAGATAAATATCGAAACTAGAGCTGCAAGATTTTAGAATAAATGTGCTCTGATATGATTTTAATGTTTAGATTTGCAGTTCAAATGGTTTAATGTGAATACCAACAAACCGATAATGACCTAACATGTCACTTCCCCTCTGGTTTAGTTTGGTTTCCAGAACTCTGTCAGTCCATCTCATTGTAGCAATCACCCACAGATGAGGATAAGGTACGTTACCCCAAAAAAGGTTCTGTAGACACTAAAAACAGAACCGCAGATTCTGTTTTTTTCTTTTTAGATGTTTAGTGAACACTACAGACAACGGACTGACCTTGGAGATAAACAGGGGATCTGATGGCTCTCAGCTTGATTGATTTACAATTTAATCTTTTATTTTCAGGAAACATCCCTGCTGCTGCCTTTAAGTTCATTCATTGTCTTTGAAAAAAAGTCAAGAATTATCCTCCAGTCGCTCTGCAAGGTTATCAAGAGAGTTTAGGTCTGAACTGGTCTGAGCATTTTGGATATTTTGACCAACCTGGAATTGAGAATTTGGCATTTTTTTTGGACCCATTATGAAAAATGAAAGCCTTATGATGGAAACATTGGCTCATACATTTGAACAGACTTTAATCTTACATAATGTTTGACTTAATAATTTTTAGCAAATCCCAAATATAACAAGGAATCGCTGATTTTATGCTCTCCTATACAAACATACTTATATATATATGATTATATTTTTAGTAGCAGGGTCAATCTGGGCTTGTATGACTTTTTCCACTCCTACAGTGTTCAGGCCTTAAAATTGCCTGGAAATAATGCATTTTTCTTGTTATGATATTTATTACAAATGTTTTTAGGGTTGCAGAGTTTAGATTTATTTGCCTTTTGTATTTATCTTATTCTAATTGCTGTTTTTTGTTCCCTTTTCAAGATTGCTGTTGATACTTTAGCTGACATTTCCCTCTTATTTGTTTAAAATGTCTCTCTTCTCCTCTCATCACATCTCTCTACAAGTTATTCAGGAACAGCTTGGTTCAAATTCAGTTTTATAAATTTTTGCAATGTCCAAAAGCACTTACTTACTGACATGCTGTTTGAATGAACAAGAAGCAGACCAAACAGCGGAAAGCTTTAGCACATTTATTAAGGATGTGCGTCTCTCCCTCTGTTTTTCCGTGTAGGAAGGAGCAGGAGCTGGACTCTAAAGATGCTATCATCCTCCACCAGTTCTCCAGACCAAAGAACGGCGTTCCTAGCCTGTCGCCCTTCTGCCTGAAAATAGAGACATACCTGCGCATGGTGGATCTGCCTTATCAGGTGACTTCAGCATACAGGCTGTTGTTAGATTAACATTGTTATCTTTTACGGGTTCTTTTTTTGGTGGAGAGTTTCTATAGTTGAAGCTGTCATAGTGTCAGATGACTTAACATAAAATAAAACAAAACAAAATAAAAATCATCAATATTTCTTCAAAAATATTTAAACTTCTGACCTTCACTTAAAATACATAGAACACACAGTGTTTATTGGCTATTAAAAGAACAAGTTAATGAATGCTGAAAGCAGAGAACTTGCATTCTGTTCACACTGACATCTTTTCTTGTGAAATTCAGGAGTAAAGGTTGTTAGTTTTTGTGTAAAGATTATTTCCCATAAGTTCAGTGGGTGTTACCAGCATGACTTGCTCGGTCAGTAGAGTCTGAGTATTCACAAAGTGCTAACATAACAATAAAACACGATATCCAATGTTCCAGCGGTTTCTGCTCTGCAGCATTCAGATGTGTGGAAATCTCCAGCTCTGGGCCAAAGAACTCTGATGAAAATATACAAAACTTGGGGATTTTTAAGGTGATTCCAAGCGCTTGAAGAAAAAAATGAAGAAAAATGTGATTAAGCATTACAGTGACCCAATAAAAGTTCAATCAAAATTAACTTAAAAGGATCTACGTTCACAAACTACATTTGAAACAGGGAGAGACTTCAAGCAGAGCTGAGAAAAAAGAGCAGAGTTACCTATAAGTTTTTCCTTTTTAATTTGATACCAAAATGATTTCTGTCAGTTTACATGACATAGATCAGTGTTTCCCAACCCTGGTCCTCAAGGCACCCTGTCCTGCATGTTTTCCATGCTTCTACTAATGCACACCTGATTCAGCTCATCATCAGGCTTTGCAGCCTAACAATGACAGTCATCAAAAGCAGGTGTGTTTGAGCAGGGTTGGATTAAATAAATGCAGGACCGTGTGCCCTGAGGACCAAGGTTTAGAAACACTGATGTGGATAAATAATAATGGTTTATTGTTTGGCTTTTAACCCAATCATCCAAACCAAGAGCAGATAAGCAACAGTTGAAAACACTAACTTTATTTGCTGCAATTATTTCTTTGCTTTTCTTTAACAAAAAGGACCCAGTGAGGTCTACGTCTTTTGAAATGAAACATTTTCCTCTACAGAACTACTTTGATGGGAGGCTGTCGCCGCAGGGAAAGATGCCGTGGATCGAGTACAACCACCAACAGGTGTCCGGCTCAGAATTCATCGTGGATTTTCTGGAGGAGAAGCTGGGGGTCAACCTGAACAAGAACCTAACCCCCCAGGAGAGAGCTGTGTCCAGAGCCATCACGAAAATGGTGGAGGAGCACTTGTACTGGTGAGGGCATGAGGCGTGACGAGGCTCAAAGTCAGTGTTATTGTGAAAAGCTGTAACCTAAGCTGGAGAGCTAGACAACAAACCCATGTGGTTATGCTATTTGTTGTCAATATTGGTTTACCGATGCATCAAACACTTGAAGCTTTTCTTTTTCCTCTTCCCTTATATCAGCAATACAATGTAAAAACCGCAAGGTTGAAATGTACAGAGATGGAAATTGAAAGAAAGCAGAGACAGATCCCACTCCCTTCATTTGAAATTGCATAATGTGTTTGCCCTGGGAGGAGCAGTGTTCGGCGAGTACCGTTCTAACTTTATTTAAGCGTGACATGTGCTGGCCTCCAGCCTGAGCAGACACTGCCCATGCTCTCTGCGCTGCTCTCCATCTTGTCTGCAGTGAGTCACTCCAGCACCCCTGGGACACACTGCTGCCTCTGCTGCTTCCACCACTGCCAGGAAACTGTTTTCACCACACACTCCCAGTGTTTTCCATTACCTAAAAAGCTCCAGCTATCTTCTAGCATCACACACTCCGTCCTCACCACAGCTGCCCCAGACCGGCCTCCTGTCTCTTATTATGCCAGGGTTCACTTTGAACAATCCCAAGTTAAAGAGATTCTTCTAAAGGAAAAGATTCATTTTTAAAATGTGTTGTGAACAGGGAATTTCACCACAAAGGTCATCCATGTTGACCCACATTTTTCCTCCAGCCGTCTCTTTTCTCTGCTGCTCCATCCTGCCATGTTCAGACTCATATAGACTGAATGACTGAATAATTTAAGTCGGTGAAGGGCAGTGTGGCAGCATGCTGCTCTTGGTGTGATTCAATGCAGATGAGCAGCATCACTTAGCCATCCTGGTGGCTCAAAGAAGGAAACACAGGAGGCTGATCTTATGAGTTTCTTTGAGCTTTGATGCTGAACAATGTGTCAGATTAAAACAATATTCATTTTGACACTGTATGTATAGTGCCAGCTATGCGGACCATGCTCCTGCTCTGGTCACTCCCAAAGTACCCTCCACGGGGCACACGGTCGAACGCCTTCTCCAAATCCACAAAACACAT
>BSAI01000207.1:22367175-22419760 GCA_036245035.1 Adrianichthys oophorus
TACTTAGACTGCTGCCCCCGCGACCCGGTCCCGGATAAGCGGAAGAAGATGCATGGATGGATGGATGGAGTGTATGTATATATTTTTTTTAAATGATAAAGTCTGTGTTCTGGAGATTGAATAGCTGTCATTCTATTGTGTAGATCAGATGTCTTCAAATGATTTTTTTTTTTCCCCTTTAGGCATCCATTATTTGACCCATAAAAACCCAGACCTATTTTCCTTAAAATGAATATACCACAGAACAAGTGGACTGTAGAATACATTTCTGATGTTCTTCCCTTACACTGATGTCACCATGCGTCAGGGGTGGAGCTAGAACATTTTATACAGGGGGCAGGAGAGAGGCAGAAGTCTTTGAAAGAGTGGTAAATGAGAACAGCAGAGTGGAAGGCCATTACAAATGAAAGGATCGAAAATGCATATTTTCGAAGAGCCCAGAGGAGGTTCACACTCAGCGCTATGGTGCAATAAATGTAGTTTTAAATAGGAGTTATTAATGGTAACTTAAAACATGCATACATGTGCTCCATTAGGTATACGTGCCGCTTAAACGAGTTTGCTGCTTTATGATGAGAAGATTTCAGCTCATCTACATAATTTAGCTCAACATAAATAAAGTTAAATATTCATTCTGGAAAGATTTCTTTTTTAAGGAGGACATCAGCTTGACTAAGCTGCAGGTGTTAACGTTTGCTGTTGACCTTGGCATTAGAACAATGCTGTGGTCCAGCAGCATATTTCTTCATCACCTTCACCCTATTGACCTGTGGACTTTTCAAGCGATAACACTCCAGCGTCCCTGTAGAACATGTCTGTACCTGCTAAACACTCACACCTGGAAACTAAGGAGAGGCCGTTAATGGGATCATATATCAGTCATGCAGTCATGTTTGACCAATGGGGGGGGGAAATAGGGAGACTGCACTTCTGTCAGGTCAGGGAGCAGATCCTTCTGCTGTGACGCTGCAGCAGAAACCAGCAGAGCTCAGAAGACCTTTTCATTGACCTGAAATCACATTTAGCTGATTCCTAGTATTGCTTTTTAACAATTTTTAATAAACAAATGAACAAAACTTAAATGTTTTTTTGTAGTCAAACAAACATGTCTGCACATAAAAAAACGGATCCCTGAACTGTGAGACAAATAGAAGAAGAATCGAATAACACTTTTACTATTCGTCTGTGACTGTGTGTGTGTGGAGGGGCTGTGGATAACAAAGTCAGTTCTAAAGTTAAGATACTTACTGATTTAAAAACTGTCTAAACGTTGACTTTTATCCTTAGTTTCTTTTTTTGAGTTTCACAAGTTTACAGACGTTTGAGAGCAAGTCGAACCATCGTCTGGTACAATCCGATCAGAAGTGGGCAGTAGGGGGAGAGGGGGTTTGATGAGTGTCACCGGTGGATGAGTAGTTGGATGGAGGAGGTTGACCTCTAGAGAGACAAAGCTGTGCTGTTAAGAATTGTAGAAATTTGAATCTCTTATTAAACATGTTTGTTTTTGTGCAACTCCACATGAAGCTTCTTGGATGAAGGAAAAACAGTTTTCCCCGGTTTAAAACATCCGTTTTAATGAGATTATAGAGGATTTCACTGAGGGCGTGATTAAAAGCACTGATATGGTGAGTGGAGCAAGTGCAGGATCAGTGGTGATAAGCTGGTGCCTAAAAGGTGAAGGCAGGTTTGTTTGAACAAAAGAATTCATACACAAGGTAATTTAAAGTGCTTTTGAAAAAAGGAAATTAAAATGCCTAAAGACAGCATTTAAATTCTTTCTTAAAGCAGAAAAACAGAGAGCAGAAACAGCCTTTCAGCTGTCATAAAATAACCCTTTTCAGTTTGAATTTGAACATTGTCGTAGATGAAGTTTGTCCAACTTAATCAAGATTGAAATCCTGCTTCACTTTAGAACTGACTCTGGGCACATGCAGAAGGTCTGTCCCCGCCGTTTCTTAGGGGTTTAGGTGGTTCTTGTGGGACCAACATGCCGAAAGATGTACTTTGGTGTTAAGTCATGGAGACCTTCATGCAAGCAGAACCTTTTTAAGGTCTTTTCTTTATGCTACAGGGAATCTGTACGAAGACCTCCTGGTTTTAGTCAGGACCAAAGCAGCAGTATTCTGCATATTGTACAACTTCACAAGTTGTTTTTTTTTCTTAGTCAGAAACATGGTTGCACTTTCTCTTCTAAATCAAGTGTACTCACTTTGTTTTTATGCTTATTATGTATTTGTTATTTTGTCTTCCTGTTTCCTCTGCTCTTTGTCAATGGTGGGTCTGATCAGTGCTGCTTTTAAAGTTGTTGCACCATTTGTTCCTCTAGTAGCTCTTTGAGAATCCCTTTGTTGGCATAGAAATGCTTTTCTGACATTTTTAATAAACCAGAAAATTGAAAAACAGTTTTGTTACAGTTTAAATATTGTACGTAAATTCAAAAGTGACTTATCTCTGGTTTTTGCTGCTTTTTTGGGCTCAGTTATTTAGAAAATAGTGCTGCTGTGTGACAAAAAAATTTAATTTGGTGTTCATCTGATAGCTCAATCTCACACTGGAGATAAACCATGAAGAAAACTTGAATTTTATTGTCAACCACGCAGAATTAGCATAATATCTGCGAGGAGGTCCAGCAGAATTGATGCTAAAATGGTGTATGATTCTGAGTGTGGGGCATTCCTCATGCATTGCGTTCTGTTGGATTTGTGTTGCAAATTCTGAGAGATTGTCCCTTCATGTTAATTAACATAATCAGATTATTTTAACTGTATAGTAGAAATTCTTGAAAAAGGTCAATTTTTAATCAGACTGTCACAATACAAATGATCTGTCTTCATTTGTCTTCTCTCAGGACGATAGCCTACTGCCAGTGGGTGGACAACCTGGAGGAGACTCAGAAGCTGCTGGCCATGAGCGGGCCGCTGAGTGACACCCTGAAGTGGCTGCTGAGCCACCTGAACTGCAGCATGGTGCGCAGAGAGATGTACGGCCACGGCATTGGACGCTTCTCCAAGGAGGAGGTCTATAAGCTGATGGAGAAGGACCTGAGGACGCTGGCCACCCTGCTGGGTATGACAAAAGCATGGCGTCCTTATTCTTTCTCCATACTCCTTCTTACCTGAGCAAAATCAAACCTTAATTCTAAATCTTAAATGAAAACATCAGAAATGGGTTCAAATGACCTGAAGACAAACACTGCTGTTGTTGGACAGAAACATTTTGTTTTTGTGTGTTTAGCTTTATGATGAAATCTGTCCTTGTTTTTGACAAAAAATTTTCTAAATCCCAGACATCTTTGCTTAGTGTACTTCAACATGTCTGGTTTTATATAGTGGGTTCATCAGTGCTGGGTAAGTTACTTCTAAAAAGTAATTGATTACTTTGCTTAGTTACTGGATCAAAATTGTAATTAAATTACTTTACTCATTACCTATTTGAAGAAGTAATTCACTACTCATTACTTAACTTTTTTTTTTCTTTTCACTCGCGTACAAATTCTCAAGGGAAAAACAGCTTTGCACAAACACGATGTGAAGGTAGCAGGTGAATGTTTTGTTGCAGGTAAAATGTTGTTTAACACAAAGCCAGTCACTTAACGTTTGTTGCTTTTTATGTTTAGTTGCTGTAAAAACTGGAAGTTTAAACATTTTAGTGGACTGCTTTAGGTGATGACTCATTAGTGTCTCTGCATCAATGTCTTTGTGCTTTGTCTTTTCTAAAGGGGACAAGAAATATTTTATGGGCTCAAAGATTTCCACATTGGATGCCACCGTATTTGGACACCTGGCTCAGGCCATGTGGACCCTGCCTGGGACCCGACCAGAACAACTCATCAAAGGTCAGTCTCTGTTCAGGACTTGTACAGAAATCATTATCATCAGGTTTTTGAATATGGACTGTGCTGATGTTTGTAGTGTGAGACATAAACCACTGTCTGCTGCATAGTTTTCATAATCCAGTTCTGATCAGATCAAGTGCAGTATTCTCAGAAAACGTTATTTCATGATTTCAGTAAACAGTAACGTGAATCGCACATCATGCAACAGATATGAAATACTCATTATCATCAGAATACATTTTTTAAATCCAGAAATAGTCCCTACTCATTGCAGATCAAGTTTTCAAATAACAAACAAATCGAGTGCTTATTGATTATCCTCAGAAAAAAATTCTTACTTTGTTTTATGTCAAAAAAAAAAAAAACTATTTATAAACACTTAGAAAATTAAACCTCTCAAAAAAATAATCTTTTAAGATTAAATGCAGTATGCTAAACAATGTGAACCTGCCATAAATTTGATGCATTTGTCCTTAAACTGCCGTAAAAGTCATATAAACCAAATAAAGTTGATGACAATCAAATAAACAAAGAGCGAAAACATAAGGGACTTACATTTGTTGACAGATTAAACAAAATATAATGAGTTAAAAACCCTTCAATGAAAGTCTTAATTGTTGGTGTCCGTTTTCAATCATGCAGACATTCAATAGAAAGCATGTGTATAATCCAAAATCCATTCTTTGATAATGTTAGCAAAAACTAAAGATGTTCTTAATGCAAAGCTTAAGTCTGACTCTTCAGTCACAGATCTAAAAATCTTAAAACAGTTTGTGTTGTATTTCAATCCAGACAACCTGGGAAGGAGTTAATTCACTTTATGTTTCACTAAGTCCAGCTCAGGTCATATACTCAGTACAAATACATATTCTTTTAAAATAAAATATTTATTAAATCATCATTTCATGCTTTAAAGCTAAATATTGGAACAGGTTATCAATAAATGTGACTTTTAAAGTTTGCTCTAAAAAGTTTAACACTGAACAACATTTTACATTTATTTTACCTTCTGCCACTAGATGGCAGTGATGCTCTTCAACATTGAAGTGATCTTGCAGCTGCTCCCTCACAATTAAATTTAAATAAGAATTTTAAATTTCATAGAAACATTTTTTTAAAATTCTAATAGCACAAAATAAGTTTTAAATTCTGATGAATATGTTTATGATGAAGGTGTTTGTGTTAAAGATAACATACTAAAAAAATGACTGTAACAGCTCGTTTCAGTTGACATCTGGTTTAACTGATTCATCCACAGGAGAGCTGATCAACCTGGCCATGTTCTGTGAGCGGATGCGAAAAAAGTTCTGGCCCGAGTGGTTCGTGGAGGTGGAGGACATGTACTACGATGGAGAAAGCGAGAGCAGCAGTAGTAGCAGCACTCCTGCAGGTCTGCTGGACTTTGGCCTCTTCTCCAGGACTGACACGCTGGACGACAGTGAGGGCAGCAGCCACTCAGGGGGACACTCGCACACGCCCACCCCTGACTCTGACCACTCCCTCTTTGACTCAGACGTGGGCACTGGGTCTGAAAATGATATTCAGCTAAAAGAGGAGTCAATGCCAGACCTGGAGGTTTGACAGAATAACAGGAGGGTCAACAGCCTTCTGTGGGGTTCCACTAATTTAATCTGGGTGGAAAATCATCTGGAGAAACTAGTGCAGCAGGGGATACAAGCAGAAGCTCATCCTGCTGCAGATGCTGCCGTGTGGCCTGTCCCCTCCTGTGCGGTCAGAACTGCCCCTGCCGCTCTCTTTGCCTTATTTGTCTCGTCCTCAGATCAGAAGTAGCTGTGGAAGGTGAATGCAAAGTAAATGTCTGATCTTGTGAAGAAACGCATCGAAGAAGAAAAAGTGTTGCAGGGAAAACAGGTGGCACTTCGCTTGTGATGAAATGATGCAACTAATCGCCACTCCACCGGTGTCACCGCAACGCAAACGCCCGTTCAAACAGGTGGAGATTGATCACGTGGCATAAAAGGAACAGCTGTCGGGTCGCTGCTGTTTACCATCCGTGCGCTGAATAGTAAACACAGACAACACTGAGTGCCGGATCGTGTCCCACATGGATCTTCGTGTCATTTCTTAATGCTGCTTTTGTGGGAGGAAATTGTTTCCTGAAAGGGATACATCTCCATCAGACTACAACAAAACTTCACACACAGGTCCGTCAACTTGAGTTGAGGGAAAGTGAGCAGATTTGTGCCTGTTGCGTTACAGCCATTACTTTTGTTTCTTTTCTGCAAGTAACTTTCTTTGCACCTTGTCTGTTGAGAGATTTTATTATTCCAGCACCTTCTTCTGTTATTGAGGTGTAGTTCTTCATTTTACCACAAGGTGGAGTTGGAAATCATCCTGCTGTTTCCTCCATTCTGTCAAAAATCCCTTTTCTTGCAGGAAGGCCTGCACTGATTAATAGTCATGTGACCTGTCATGAGGTATGTAGGTGTCATGTGAGCGTGCATGCATACTTGTGTACCCAGACTGAGCGCAGCATCAAACAGCCTTAGTGCTCAGAGTTTTTGGATTTTTAAAACGTGGTGAAACTACCCTGCAGTGATTTTTGTTGTGATATAATTTATTAGTGCCATGTAAGTATTGATCTGAATATCTGTGTCAAATATGTTTGTTTTTTTTTTGTAATATTTGTTTTCTAATTGCTCTCAAAGAGAGAATATGTTTTGCACTAGTGGAAATTTATTTTCACCTTTTTTCAGGGGGAGGAGCCTGCTGCGGAGGCAGAGAGCAGACCAATTAGAGGCAGATGTACAGGAGGACATGAAGTGTACTCTTAAATATGAATCCTATGAGAGCACTGTGCAGCTTACATGGGCGCGATTAGTTGAATGTTAGGGGTTTAAATGCTTGTCATGGTGTCAGCCGATACAAAGTTCTTTGCAGACAGAGTCTGAGGTGTGTGTTAATGAAAATTCCTGTCTCATTTAGTTTGTGATGCTCAGAATGGAGATGTGACGACTGTAACAAATGTAGTACATGCAAAGAAAATGAAATTCACAGAATTTTTAGTGGCTGGTCATGCCTATTCCCAATATCTAAGTACATACAGCATTTTGGATCAATGGAAAGCAAGACATTGGATTAGATGATTCTCAGTGCTAAATTTATGAGTGTGACATGCAAACAGGGAGCAAAAATGTTGAAAGCACTCTGGGTTTGAGTTTCATTTCTTATACATTATACATATTTAATTATTTAATGCATTAATGCATCATTTAATCCTTAGATATTTAGATTTTTATTTGGCATATTTTGTCTGGAGTAATATTGGCAAATAAAACAAAGATCTATAAAACGAATAACTGGCCTTCTTTTGTTGATACCAAATTTAGTTTAGTAACCCCACGCAGTGTTAAAGTTACTAGAATTTAATAAACAGTCACCACAGCTGGGCAGTTGCAGCATATTTTAGCATCTTTTTAGGGTTATTTCTTTATTAGCTGTTATTAGAAATCCTGTCTGTTCACAAACAGACTAATGCAGACCAACTTAGTGATGCGGTGAGGAACTAGATAACAGTACAGCCACAAAAATTCTTCCAGGAGAAGCTAGACTCATAATTGGACTTAAACAGAGAGTGAATGTTTTTTTTTTCTGCAGCAACATGTACTGCTTGTATGCTTTCTTATGCTGCTTGGGTAACTGCAGTTTTAAATACATAAAAGAGAATAATAGACAAGAAAACCAAAAGTTCATTCGTTTCAAAGTACTCAGAATAGAAGAAGCATCTGCTGAGATGAAACTTTAGTTTTCTTTGTGGGAGCATTTCAAAGATGCTGAATGAAGCCTGAGTAGATGAGTGTGGTTTGAACCCAGCAGAAACAGCTACAACAGAATATGGTTTTCCATGTGTTTTGTTATCTCGTGTCGGTTCCATGTGCCGGAGCCGGCGGGGCATGCTTGTCAGTCATCATATATGGAAGCACCACAGCTGGACTGCTTTGAAAAAAAAAGCCATAATATCACAAAATGTTACTGGGACTTGGCTATGGTGGGATGTAAATACTGACTGACAGATGAAAAAGGGGAGTGACTTGAAAGTTTGAATAAAGAACGTCATGGACAGTTTTGAAGAAGTGATCCTTATTAATGTAATGCTTTTCATGGGTTGATGATGCTGCAGAGACCAGAATTCATTCAGATGCCAGACAGCCAGCTGCTGGAGGAGGGACGGAGGTGAAGAAGGAAGGTGGAAGAGATTATTTGGGAGGAAATATGAAGATAAAATAATGGCAGCAGAGGGGAAATGGGAAAAGAAGAGGAGCAGGTGGTATAGAGCAGAGGAGTGGTGTACAAGCTGGGAATGGGGAGCTACCACTGAACAGGAGAAGAGAGGAAATGGGAATGAAAGACACAGAAGAGCAGAAAATAAAGTTACAGAGGAGAGGAGAAAGGCAAAGGGGACTAAGGGATGCTGGGCTAGGGGGCTTGAGGATAAACAAGGGCCACGGTTCAGGAACCAGACTCCCGGGGGACGGAGCAGGTGCAGGCTGCGAGCTAGGCCTTTGGGCCTGAAGGGGCTGCCAGAGCTTAAAACAATCTGCAATGCTTCTTTTTTTAATTTGGCTGTGCGAGTTGCCCACCCTCCTCTCTTGACTGTCTCTCATTCTCTCCGTGCTTAACAGATCAGCGATCCACAAAGAGGGGTAAACACACACAGAGCAAAATTAAAATCAGAACTCCCCTGGCACGGCAAAACAAATTAGAGCAAACAAATTACAGAGAGTCAACACACGAGCAGCGGAGCATCTGTGGCTCTCTGGACTGCAGGAGCCGGTGGCTGCCTCCCGCTCCACCAAGCTCCAGCGCACATTCACAACAGACTCTGTCAGTCTCACAGCAAACTGTTCCTGCACATCACTCTGTCAAGGTTCAGAAAACTCCTTTATTTTGCACCTTTTGAAGCTGCTGCAAACAGTTTTCAAGAGAGCTGATCATGAGGTGTGGATCTTCCTCAGTGCTTTCTCTCTTCATACATCCTTCACATGTGTGGGACGTGGCCACGTTCAGTACACAACATGTGAATGGATTAGTAATTCCAACAAAATGACTTTCTCTTTTATTTCATGATTGCTTTATTCATGCATGTGTGCATCATTTTTTACTTCTGTCTGAGCTAAGAGATGCTGGCCTTCTCCCTCAGCTCTATAGCCCCGAAGCCCCCCCTGGCAGTAGCCATGGCCGGTCCATCTGCCTCCTACTGTCTGGCTCTGGTGGGGCAGGGACCATGCAAGACCCTCTCCATACCCCCTCCTAAACCTCCCCCGCACCGATCATCAGGCCCCCCCCCCAGGCCAGCTGCCCCTGAATTTGCTCAGTGCTGCCAGGTGGGCCTCAGGACATGAAGCTGGACCCCCATTTCAGACACAAAATTCCCCTCTCTCTGCAGCAGCACATATGTTCAGTAAGCCTCTATACAAATGGAGGAGCACAAAACACTCGTGCTTACATGGGTGGCCCACGAGAAACAAAAACTTAGGAGCACATGCTCTCACACAGCATTCAGCGTGTGCCAACTCATTTACACAGAATCTCTGCAGGCTCAGGTGTGTCCCACTGCTCCATATAATAGTCTGAGTTCACAGGGGTGGGACACCAACAGGTGGCACTGCTTTCCTTACTAATCACAGCTTTATTTATTTATTGGCATGTTGAAGCTTCCAGATGACTTTGGCCAGCCTCTTCACTCCGGATAAAAGCCTGTTTGTGTGCAGGTGTGTGTGAGGCCATGTGTTTTTCAGGTTGCTTTGCTTCTGTTCTGAAGACCCTCATCCACAACCTCTGCCGGAAGAGACTTGAAACTTCTCTGTGAGAACATTTGTGAAATCGTTTATTTTCTGCAACAATTTCTCTTCAATTTAATGTGACGTTTCCTCAGTGGCCATAGTTCAAGAATGACACCAACAAATCTAGCAAGTTGGAGAATCAAACTGAAAACTGTTCTTAAAAAATCTATGCAAAGTTTACTTTTATAAGAACATTTGATGTCTCTTCTGGGTTGACCACCTATTCGGGCTATCATGAGGTGATTCCCTGATGACCGGCTTTACTTCTGACTTTCCATCTTTTTGCACAGGAGCACAGTTGGGCAGGGCGGAGGTTTGCAAACATATGATGAAGACTAAATTGATTGCTTTGGTTCCAGAGGAAACTATAAGGGAAAGAACAAAAGAGGGAATAATACACTTTTGTAACACATCATTATGGAACAGTATTTATATTTGATCTAAAGGATGTATAGAACTGGTAAAAAATGAAACAAAATAATCCTGTCCAAAAAAACAAGTTGGTGTCAGTAGAGTCACCAGCATTCGAGTCAAACTGGTGGAGTTGGTTGTGAATGGTTTGTCTGGAAACCCTTGTACCCTCACATCTGATAAATGGGCCTGCAGCTGTGTGGCATTTGCTAAACCATGTGTGAGTGCAGTGGTTCTTAGGTACTGGTCATGATTGCGGTCTGGTACTGGTGGGGCTCCACTCCTGGGTCTGTCACAACTCTCCCCGTAGTTCTGTGTCTGTGGCAACCTGAAGGCGTGCTCTGGCCAGGTAGCCCTGTTTGTCCATTAAGCAATGTCACATGTTTATGACTGTTTGAATGAGCTTGGAATGACTCACTGACTTGGTGTTTTGTAAAAACTAAACTGCATCCACTGATGCCTGGTTCAAACATCCTTTAGGAACCAGAAGTGGTTCTGATGACTTTTCACAACTAAAAACACATTTACGATCATCTTGATAAATCCAAGAGAAGGTGATGCTATTAATTCTAAGCTGCACAGCCAGCACACTTACATGTTTCATGGACTTATGGCTACCTTCTTCTGAGAGTCCCTGACATGAGAGTTCATTGTTTCTCCCAGAAGAAAATTTAAAGGAAATCAATCCAGGGGTTTTAAAGGAGAATGACTGTTGCAAAGTTATATAAAGAAACACTAAAAACGGAGAATTTGTCCTTTGGAGAATAAATACATTTTAATAAATAAAATGTTGATAGAATACTCAACTAAAAATTGGAAAAGAATATTAGGAATTGTAAGTTGTTTTCTTTCTGATCTTTATGTCTTATGCAGACAAGCATTTCAAATCTGACTCTCAATCTCCAGTTGGACTGAATTGCTTCTTCAGGAGCTTCTCACGAATCTTCTATTTAGTTTGGATTCCATCTTTTAAGCAAATTTCCCAGTGAATTCAGGACGCAACCCATTTCAAATCAAATCTCCTTTCTCTTTGCTAGGAGCAGATCTTTTTAATATATTTTGTGGGTTTTCAACTCCTCCAGTCTCTCCGAGTTAGTTTGTTCTGGCAACATATGGCATAATTAGACCAAAGTACTTTCTGTATTGATTGTTCATTCATTCATTCATTCATTTTCCAATCCGCTTTATCCCTTTCGGGGTCACGGGGTTGCCAGAGCCTAACCCGGCTACTCATGGGCGAAGGCAGGGTACACCCCTGGACTGGTCGCCAGTCTGTCGCAGGGGCCACAATTACACACCCATGCACACCCACATTCACACCTATGGACAATTTAGAGTAACCAATTAACCTATGAAGCATGTTTTTGGACGGTGGGAGGAAGCCGGAGTACCCGGAGAAAACCCACGCATGCACGGGGAGAACATGCAAACTCCACACAGAAAGGTCTCCCAGCCAGGACTTAAACCGGGAACCTTCTTGCTGTGAGGCAGGAGCGCTAACCACTGCGCCACCGTGCAGCCCTGTATTGATTGTTGTTCAGTAAATGTGCGTCTTCCTTCCCATCCAGCCCAGGTTCTTTTCTGGTTCTAAGAGCGTTCCTCACATAAAGTATGAGTCACATACATGCTGCATACAAATGAGGGTAAATTTAGACAAAAAAATAATTTTATTATCAAATTATTAGTTTATGTATATTAATGGCATTTTTTTCCTTTTGAGAAATGCACTCTTACATACGTAAACTGAGAGGTGTACAGACAGCAGGGACCTTTAGCTGACCTGCAGTGACCCCTCTCAATTCTTAAACTGGGACATCAGAAACTTTTCCAGACTTTTGGGAACAGGCTGAATGGGTTTGTCTCCTCTTGTGGTTTGTTGTAGCACAGAGAGAGACGCAGTGTCATGGACCAGACCCTATCATGGCTCCCCTTCTGTCAGCCCATTATCTGCGTCCCCCCCGTGCCCCGCTGCTTGTTTCTTCCCTATCCCTTCCTTGCCCTCCTCTGGATGTTATCTACAGCTGCTTACGCCTTAATACCCCAATTGTTGCACTCAAAAAGAACAATAATTAGCAATCCCAAACAAGATTGAGGGGCGAATTTAACAGCTCTCCTTTAGTATGTTTTTTTTCCATGCTTTTTCCCCGTCTTTATCTCCTGCTCCCTTTTTCAAAAGAGCAAAGTGAGGAGGAAGGGAGGGAGGGGGGTGTTGGCAAAGCCTCTTTAAACTCTTTGGTATTATGGAGGATTATTTTGTGCAGAGATTCTGGCTTGTGAGCCTGCCTCCACCCCCCGCTCCTTTTCTCCTCCTGGTTGTGGCAGACTCGCTAGGTAAACAGTTTGTGTCACACTTGATTGCATTTGAGAAATTAAAAAGCAGGGATCACAATGGAGCAGGGCTGGGGGACGAGGACTGCAGGGACACTGACACCATAAGACCGCCGCTCTTTGGGGACCCCTGGAGCGCAGTGCAGTGGAGCGGCCTTTGCTGCCACAATAATGCAAGCCCTCGTCCTTCAGAGAAAACACCTCGCTCCTGGTGTGCGAGTCTATCTGCACAGGGCCATCTGCTCTACTTTTTTCTCATCCAGCTCCTCCTCCTCCTTCATCAAGACAGAGTGTTTGATTCTGGCTCAGTTTCTCAAGTGTTTACAAGCACAAACACTCCAGCAGGTTCGAAGTGCACGAGTGTGTATGTGCTTTCCCCTTGGAGCTTCACATATGGCCTATGTGTCTATATGCTCAAGGCGTGTAACATCTGTGTCTGCCACCAAAATCACTGCAGAAATGACTGTACAACAAGTCGTATGCAGCTGACTCTGAAAAAGGCTGAGGACAGTGTTCTTGACAGCCAAGTGTAATTCTCTGTTCTGAACTGTAAATCTGGGGAGTCTGTGAAACAGCTGGGGAGGATATGAGATTAAAAATATTTTTTTGAGGTTGAAGACAGCAGATATAAAAAGATCTCCTACAGAGGGCAGTGTGTTACTGTGAATAAACAACCGCAGAGCATTTCCTTCAGAAGGCTGAGAGCACTCAAAAAGCTGGGAAGTCAACACTTGTGCTATCTTTATCAATAAACTAGAAGGTTATTCACTTTAAATATTGAAAAGTCTGGCAAGTTTTATGTAAATTGTTTCATTCTCTACTTACTGTCTTTTTAAAGCTTTTCATCTAATGTCTTACTCGTCAAGGTCACTTATCAATAAGATTCAGGGCAGCCAAACTGTGGAATGACTTTTTTAAAGTAGGAAAAAGCTGCATCTCAATGAAGTGTTACAAAAACATTTAATTTCTGTGTTGTAACATGCAATCCACATGCATCTTATTAATTTAAATTGCATTATTTATTGTGATGAACTTCTGTTTAACTGTAACTGTATTATTTTATACATTTCATAAACGCCTGTACTGACACCCATCATCTTGAAGTGTTTTGAACGGTTAGTCATGTTACATATCAAATCCACCCTCTGCTGACCAAATGGTGCAGAGACAATAACCTCCTGCTAAATGTCAGCACGACCAAGGAGATTGTTGTCAACTTCCAGAAGGACCAGACTCAACATTCACTGCTGATCATTGATGGTGCTGCTGTGGAGAGAGTGAGCAGCATAAAATTCTTGGGGGTGCACATCAGTGAGGACCTCTCCTGGACCACCAACACTGCATCACTGGCGAAGAAGGCCCAGAAACATCTTCACTTCCTGTGAAAACTGAAGGGAGCATGTGCTTCACCACCCATCATGAGCACATTCTACAGAGGAATCATTGAGAGCCTACTCTCCAGCTGCATCACTGTGTAAAATGAAAGCTGCACTGACTAGGAGAGGAGAGCCCTAGCATAGTGAACATGGCAAGTAAAATCACTGGGGCACCACTCCCCTCTCTGCAAGATATATACACCGCCCACCTCACCCCAAAAAAGCTGACAATTGTCAACAATGCAAACCATCCTGCACACAATCTGTTCAGCCTCCTGCCCTCGGAGAGGAGGTAGAGGAGCCTCCGCTTCCAAACCACCAGAATCAGCAACAGCTTCATCCACCATGCAGGCCATCAGGATGCTGAACACTCTCTCCCCTCTCCACCGCCTACCCACCACCAGTCCCCATCCTCCATCTACTCTCCCCCCATGAACAGCCCCTCCGGACCCCCTCCTCCCTGCAATCCTTACACTGCATGCCCTTTTTTGTACTACCTATATGTCTGCATGCCTTTTGCGCCTAATGCAGTTTTGCACATTTTTGGCACCTGTTGTTTGGAATGATTGTCTACAGTCTTGCATATATGCATGTTTGCATTCTCCGATTGTCCTCTGCACATAATTGGTTATTACCTCATTTATACGTTTCACCTTGTAGTTTAAATAGTTAATGTTGATATCTGCTTGTTTTTATTTTCTTGTCTGTGCATTGGAAGGTAAGAAAACTCAATTTTGATTCATTGTGTGTCTAGTACCTATGTTTTAATTGACCATAAAAAAACATGAACTTGAAGTTTGAACTTTTTAGTTTTTTAATAGAGTTTTTTGATAATCTTTGTACAAATGTAGGCTGCAAATAACCTGTAGGGTTTAAATAAGGCCTAATGTGTTTTTGTCTCTTCCGGTGCTGTATTTAATTTTCTTTTCTCTTTATTTTTATGTGTGCAAAATCAGAAAATTCAAAATCAATGACTGATCTGACCAGTTGGCTTTTACAAATGGGTTAAAGGTCTCAGACACGTGAATCAAAATAACAATCCAACATAAACATTTCTCATCTCCTGCTACACAACAGAGTCTAGTTGCTGTTCAGAGACAAAGTTCTAAAGGTATAGACCTGCATTTACATGTATAGATTAGGAACAGTAGACTCTACATCAATATTGCCATGTTTATATTTGATAGTAAAAGGAGAACAAGGATGACGGCACACCAACATCACCATGATAGAAACAAGTTTGACATTGGCTTTTCTAGTTTATATCTAGTAAATGTTTAAAAATGTAGACGTCTAAAAATAGCCAAAGATTAGATGTTTACAGGTAGAAGTGTAGGAGACCTCTGTATGCAGAACACTATTGGTGGACAATCTAATAGAGCAACAAAATAGAGATGTCCAGTAGACATCTACAATAGATGTCTATTAGTCATCTAATAGACATCTTAATGTCTAGTAGTTATCTAATATCTACAACAGATGCCTATTAGATTACAAATAGACATCATGTGTCCGGTGGGAAGAAACTACCCACATGTCTTGTTTACAACATGCAAGGCATGATTGGACCACAACACAATTAGCTGTGGGAAAGTTGTCTGCTAGAGATCTAAACTCTGATATGCAATAGACCTCTATGAGTAGATGTCCATCAAATGCATAAAGCATATCTATAGCTGTGAACTTTGAAATAGTCATGATTTAGATTTCTAATAGATGTGTTTGTACATAGTGGGAAGTGCATGAGTTTAAATGAACCATAAAAATATTTAAGACTCATTAATCATTGAAGTCAAACTCAAAAAAGCTCAAATTGATCAAGGAACAGAAAATATACTTTCTTGTAGCATTTTTGCATTGTAATAACTCATTGTCTTAATGCACTGAACGATTAATGGCTTTTGTTGTGTGTTGTAATACAAGTTCCACTTGTGTACTGAGTCAAATATTGATTAGTGATACTTTACACTGCCGATTTACAGCAAAAGGTATTTTACTCCTGTAATGCTGTACATTTAAGGATCACTCTGGAGGAAAAAAGACAAAATGCAAATGTGAATTTCTGTAATATTTGGCTTGTTAGGGTTGCAGAGGAAATGCCGTCACTAAATTTAATCAGCAATTTCCAATTATGTATGCTAAAAACAGCTGTGATGATCTGTTTCAAAGTGTGACTTGATACTTTTTATGTTTTGTTTTTGTGTAATCATAATAAATATTAAAGGTTGAACTAACCTAAACTGTTTTATCTTTTGTCCTGGACTCACCTCCTAACGTTTCATGTTAAAGTCATTTTTCCATAAAATCTCAGCTCATCTTTGCATTTTTTAGGTCATTATCTGCCTCAAATGCCAGCAAAGTTGGAATTTTGAAACCCCCCAAACAAGACTGAAAAGTTGCTGAGTGAAGCAAACCTGTCAGAATCCAGAGAAACTTCTGCAGGAACATTAATGAGTCACTGCATCAAGCAATTATTACTGCCGTGAGAACATTTCATAAATGTTCTCTTTTCTCAAAAATGATAATTTTCAGCAGCAGAAAAGGATCAATTCATCACATATTCATTTTTACATGCTTAGTTTTCCATTAATCAAGGAAAATTACACTTTTTGTATTTCAAAGTTCATTTATAGTTGACAAAATGTAAACTTCATAGATATATTGTTGCTGCATAGAACTCTGTATGCTTTAAAAATACACTTTTTTGTAGTTCTAAAGACAACATGCATCAATTCCCTTCCTTTGGTTTATTAATTAAAGAATTAATTTATCTGCTGCCAAGAGACAAACTCAACTTAAAGTTAAAAACAAGTTTTTTTTGCCTGTTTATTTCTCCACTGTGTCACTGTCAATCATGTTTAGTGTAATAGGTCTCAGTCTGTTAAATCAAATCTAGAGTTTTGGGTTTAGAGTTTGTGCTTACTGGTGCAGCACAGCAGCTCATAATTATTTGCATTTGACAATTTAGTGGGAGTGAGTAGGAGACAGGTTCCACCCAAACTGTCACACATGGCACCTCTGTCATGGGACCAGCCTGCACCGGTCATATATAATGTGTTGTTACACTGTCACCGCAAGAGGAAGAGCCAACCCCGCCGGGACAGCCCTAACTTATATTAATCTCATTAAATATGGCGTATTGCCCAACTGAGCCACTGGTTTGTGTTTAGCTGCAGGATAAGAGCAAAGTAAGGCTGGTCCCACAAGAGCAGCATAAAGCCGTCGTGCACCAACGCTACTGTGCTTCATTACACTCTTAATTACCTATTGTTTCTAACTACTTGGTGGCATTTTAATGAGAATCTACAGGCAGTTAAATGTAATCTAAATTTTCTAATCTACTGGTCCATTACCATGGAGTCAAAATGTTATTGGTTTTGTGAGTAATCAGACTTTTAAATGGTGCTGATATCACTCCCCAAGGGCAAAGACAGGGTTTCGACTGTGTAATTGAATTCTGCTTTTCCTTCTTCCTCCTCTTAACTGGAAGCCCGGAGGAAGATTTTTCCGTGGCTGGCCGCTTGGGTCAAAAAGCGTGTCTTCGGTTCGGGTTAGATCACAGGTTTTTGCTCACGTGGCTTGCCATGGCGACGCCTGTGGAAAAAAAGTGCATGCATAAGCGTGCATCTCCATGCGGTGTGTGTGTGTGTGTGTGTTTTGTGTGTTTGTGCCCCTGTCAGCCGCAGTGCTCTGCTGTGCTGTCACCTGCAGCCAGATAAGCCAGAGGATTTATCGCCCACTGAATTGCCTTTGAGTGGTGGATAAAATGGCTCCAATACATTCTTGTATGAAAACGCTGCGAGGTTAATGAGAGCCAAATTCACAGAGGGATAAATCTATTAGGTTTTCATGGACGGAATCAATCAACAAGCGCTACAGTGGCTGATTTGTCATATTGAAGTATTGCCGGGTTGAATTCCAAAACACAGTCCTCCTCATGGAATGATTCACTTTGATTTTGATGGCCTCTTCATCAATAAGATGACAACTATGAACTAATTTTCTTTTCTATCATGTTACACACTTATTAGCTCCAGTTGTCCTTGGCAGAGTAATGATTTTCTCCTTATAGAGAGCTATAGCTGGGTTTTCCCATCAGGTCTGCTCAAACAGAACAAGTGCTCTTGTCCAGCTGATAGTTAGCCGCTGCTGTTAGAACCCCCAAACAGCATGGACTTTTGCCAGTCCAGACCACCATCAAAAAGACAATCAGTTCTGCTTTTTGTCACTTTTGACAATGACTTAATCTTCTCTGTTACTGCTCTGTTCTGTATTACGACTTAGAGTCTCTGATTTGTGTTCCACAGTTTTTCATTTGCCTAAAAACATTTTTTCTGTTTTTGTGTGGTGTCAGAGGTCAAAGTAGGTTGTCAGATATCTTTGTTAGAAAACCAGTGCATGTTATATCATCAACTCCTCTTTGCGGCGTTTCCTTGCCTCTGCTTTTCCGGACTTGCCCAACAGTTATCAAGCCTTAAAATCCTTAAATTGGTTTAACCAGCCAATGAACTCTGTTGTGACCAAGCCTCCTTCCTCTGTTTCAAAATTTGACACAACCAGGAAGTTCCAAATGTTGCAGCTTCTCAAAAAACCTCACGGGACAGAGGTTATAAGAATCATACATGGACTCCCCTGTTATAAAATTAGATTTTACACCAAAGCTAAAACTATTTTCAGTTTTTTTATGTAAATAGCTTTGCTTGGGGCTGCATGGTGGAGTAGTGGTTAGCGCTCTTGCCTCACAATAAGAAGGTCCTGGTTTGAAACACCTGTTATGGTTTGCCTCTTGTGTTTTTATCTCTGGGTTTTTGTTCTTCTGTTTTTGGGGACCTGTCTACACCAGTGATCCCCCAACCCATGTTCACAGAGGACGCTACCACAGGACCCCCCCCAATCAAAGCAAGTAGCCAGACATGGGAGATTCCACTGCAACAATCCTGTTCACTGAGAAGGCTCAGTCACTGTTGTGAAGGATTCCTCTGACACTGGAGTTAAAACAAAATGTAAAACTCATGCATGAATACATGAAAAGATTTAAATATCAAACAAGTATATTCCTAAATTTCAGCTGAAAGCCTGATTAAAAAGGTCTTGAGCCTTGGTTTTAAAACATGAACAGTCTTTGAGGACCTGAGGCTTTTTGGCAGGCTGTTGCACAGGTGAGGTCCATGAAAATGCGTGTTGTTGTCAGCATTAAATCTTTTTGATTATCTGGTTTTGTCTTCCGGCTCCTGGGTTTATCCTTACCAGCTTCCTTGTAGCAATCCCAGCTAGGTTCTTTCTGTGTGGAGTTTGTATGTTCTCTTTGTGCATGTGTGGGCTTTCTCCGGGGACTCCGGCTTCCTCCTACAGTCCATTAACATATTTCATAGGTTTCATAGGTTAACTGGTATCTCTAAATTGGGTGTGCATGTGAGTGAGTGTGTGGCCTGCAACGGACCGGTGACCTGTTCAGGTGGTACCCCACGAATCATCCATCCAAAGATGGATGATTGATTGCTTTGTTTTCTGCTATATGTCCAACTCAATAGAGGTTTGTATGTTAATGTGTGATCAGCTGTCTTGATATTATTAGCATGTGAATTTGTGCAATGTTGTGGAGCGTGTCTTTTTGACTGGGATGTAGTTTTTTTTTTTTTTACATTGATGAGCCTAACAAAGATTTGAACTTTGTTGTATTACTGTTTTTAGAACGATGGTGGATTGGGTGGAGTAAAACTCAAGTCAACACACTGCAAACTTCAGACTTCATTTTTACTGTCCAGAATCCAACAGCTGATGTCAGGGTCCAGAGTAATTACATCTGTGGGTACAACCAAAGTCTGTTATGGTTATTTGCAATCAACAGCCTTTTAGAATTAATTCATTTTGAAAAACTGAAGTCAGATGAAATGAATTTTGTGTCCTAAATGTTGCTTATTTTGGTTTGAATTGCCTTTTTGATGCATTTTGTTTGTAAGGCATGCAAACAAATTGGAGTTTTTGTTTGACGTTATGTTATAGCTTCAACAAATGAATACTTAAATGTTTATAAGTTAGATATCTTCTTTGGCCAAAGTGTAAAAAATTCTAGATATCAGATACTGTCAAACATCTAACATTGTGAGTCTGCAAGAAAAATGTCAGATACTGACATTCTAGAGGAGCGATTGTAGGAAATGCATAGAAAACCTCACCATGAGATTTGTTTTGTAGCTAGCTCTAATTACAATTAGCACTGATATTCCTTAAAAGGCAGGAGGATCATGAAGTCCAGGTTCTCTAATTTTGGTCAGAATATGCTCACAACAAAGTGTAGAATCAATGAAGAGAAAAAAAGATAATATATGCATTTGTTTGGGTGTTTCATACCGTTCTCTGTGATGGATGACAACCCAGGTGTGCGTTTGTCTATCGCAGTGCCGCACACTGACTGAGGACAGACGGCAACAGAAAAAGGCCCTGTCCCCGAGCTAATGAGCAGCATTATTCAAATGGGCTCTTTGTTGTCACAGCTCTGTGCTACAGTCCATTCTGTGCTGTCACAAGCAGCATTGCATGACACACAGCATCCTTATTTTATTGCTAAATCATTTTATCGCCAAGTGGGAAAATAACGTCCCTTCAAACTGCTGTCCAGTTTTATCTATGGTCTGGGATGTGCTGCTTTCTGCAGGTGATCAGACTGCATAAAAGTGTTGGTGTAATTGATATTGCTCTAAAAGCCAAACTAGAGGGATTTTGTTGCTCTGTGTCCTCAAAGGAATAGGATGAAAGGCGTTACAGAGGAGGATTACCCTCTATTCTGCAGATACATGGTGTCAGCCTGGAGTCACACAGTAGGTGGGAACTGAGCAAAAGACACATGAAAGACAGCAAACACACAATGTCAACAAATATAGGAATATCACCCAGTTTGTCTATCACACTTTGAAATCGCAGAAAAAAAGAGGCAAGAAGCTTTCAAGGCCAGCTTCAGCTGACAGGAGGAGCAGCAGCAAATAGCTGAGGTAAAAAGGGGATGGGGGTTGAAAGAGGAAAATCTGCCCTTCTGCAAAGAAGGACGGGAGGAAAAAAAGAAGGCAGGGTGTTAGAGGAAGCTGCTCTGACCGAGCCCATCTCCAGCTGTCACAAATCATTTCTGCTCGGGAAGTGAGGGGAGGCGAAATGTCAAAATATTTGAATAAATTCCACAGAAGCCTGGTGAGAGCGGGCGGTGCGGCGAGAGGAGTATTGTTGGCGCCAATGGGGTGGAGAGGGGATGACAGGGTTGGGAAATAAAAAGGAGAGTTGGGGGTAGGGGGGGGTTACATGTGAAAGAGCTCTGAAAGGCCTCTGGAGGGACATGAGCTAAATAGAAATGAAAGGTTTGGCTACAATTTCAGTTCATTTTCAACAATTTCCCTTTCTTGTTTTAAATGACTGATAATGACAATAGACAGCTAGACACTTTGACTGCCTCTGTGGATGAGGATAAGACGATGGTTACTGGGCAGCTGGATGGACCTTGACTCCACATAACGGTTTGTTCAAACACATTCTGCTGTGAAAAGAATATCTAGTGTTTTGTGAAGGTCACACCTATGCTTGATAGCAGAACACACTCCTCTCTGCACCTGCAAAGGTAAATAAATCAAAGATCCTACTTGTGCCAGCATCTTGTTTATGAGATTTAGAAAATGGGTTATCTTATTTACTTAATTACGTTATTTTAGTCTCTGCAATGTTTGCTTGATGTCTGAGGGATTTGTTGCTCAAAATTGTAATCACGCAGTGGCTTGCAAAAGTCTTCATACCTCTTGAACTTCTCCACATTATGACATAAATATATTTTATTTGGAATTTGATGTGAAAGACCAACACAAAGTGACACACACTTGTCAAGTGGAAAGAAAATTATACACGAGTTCACTTTTTTTTGTTTGTTTGTGGGATGTTCAAAGTTTGGGAAATCTTTTTCTAGCCTAACCCTGCTTTAAATTTCTCCACAACTTTCTCCCTGACCTGTCTGGTGTGTTCCTTACACTTCATGATGCTGTTTTCTCCTCAATATTCTCTTGACAAACTCCAGAGACTGTCACTAAACAGCTGGATTTGTGTACTGAGAGTAAATGACACACAGGTGGACTCTATTAAGTCATTAAGTCCATATTTGATCAGTCGCCAATCATCAACTTCTGAAGGTAAATGGATACACTCAGAGAGAAGGGGATTGAATACTTTTGCACACTGCACTTTTCAGTTTTTTATTTTTAAAAAAGAAAAAAAAAGGAACTCTTGTATAATTTTCTTTTCACTTCAAAAGTGTGTATCACTTGTGTTAGTCTTTTAGATAAAATTCCAATAAAACATATTTATGTTTGTGGTCATAACGTTCAGGATGTGCCCTACCTTCACTCAGCAGTAGCTGGGTTAGCTTTAGCAACCCTGTGACCCCAGGGGTTCAGCAGCCACAGAAGATGGATGGATCACACACACAAATCTCTGTATGACAGCATCAGGGATACTGTGGCTTCTTGCAAAAAGACATGCTGACAAGTGTTGTCTGAAGCACTGGAGATTTAGACCCGACCTTGCAGCTGCACTGTACTCTGTTGTACTGCATATTAAATTTACAGAACAGTGAGACGACATGCAGAGTCCTTTTAGCGGCCCCAATGTCAGCCAAAAGCTGCCCAGACTATTGTTGAGATACACTGGGTAAACAATAAAGTGTTTGATTTACTGACGAAGCAAACTCTATGCCAGGGCTGGCCAACCCTGGTCCTCAAGAGCCTCAACCCTGCCTGATTAACAGCTCACCCTGGACTGGACTGCTTGATGATAACTACCTAAACCAGGTGTATTCATTCAGTCAGGGTGTAGAATCATTTGAGTCAGCTAATCAGTAAGTGGTCAACAAGAGCTGGAAACCAGGCTCCTGAGGACCAGGGTTGGTCAGCCCTGCTCTATGTGATTTCTAGTCTTCAGCATATGACATAATTTGACGTTACCAATGAAGTAACTTCAAAGTCCCACTCTGACCATCTTTATATTAAAAACATTCCCAGTGGTCTAATTGTGATTATGCAGTTTTAAGGTAAAATAAAAAACCTATATGTTTTTCTAGGACATAGTTTCTGCAAAGTAGCAGTAGTTCATTAGAAATGAGAAATTCACCTGAGTTGTGGGCAGTACTGCTGTCACTGAGCAAACCAGCCCCCCCATTCCTTTCCCGATTGCTTAAAACTTGAAGCAGGGAGGTCAGCATATATTCTATATAACAAATAAGATCTTTTTCCAATGTCATTTTTTCATGTACTCCACATTCACAACAATTTAAAAGAAGAAATACTCAGCGATTTTAAGTCTAACTTTCTTTGTAAATGTCTTCTATAGTCAGAAAAAATGCAATAAGAACATGTTAAAAACACAATTTTCATCGGTGTGGGTCTTTACCAAAGCTCTATAGTTGTGTTATGATCACTTTCAGCGCTTGATTCAAGGTTCTGACATAAGTGCTGTACATGTTCCCTCTTTACTGAGTCTTTACTGAGCATCACTAACTGATGTTTAGTTTTCTGAATTCCCCACTAGGTTCTGATAAGTATTTATCGGCCAGAGTGAGGAATGTATTAAGGACAGGATATGGTGATAAAGGTCTGATGAAGCACATTTGTTCAGATTTTCTGAATGCATGTTTCCTATCAGCTGTGTGCATCTTTTTTCTTTGTTCAGATGATCCCCAGGGTGCCTCAGAAGTCGCAGGGTCAGTGTCTCCTCTGTTTGCCTATGAGCTCACTAACAGTGTATTTAATTAGGCCCCTAATCAGCCACTAAACGAGACGATCTGTTTACGTCCCTCTCAACAGTGACACAGAGTCTACATATTTGCATGTATAGTTGGGGGGGGAATCATTTATCAGAAAGAAAGATCAAGGTCATGACTCTTTTTCACACTCCATTCCCTGAAACCAATTAAACTGTTGGTTGGTGAAGTTCGGTTGGAGGACACAGATTGGAAACAATAGCTTCTCTGTGCTATCTCGACTCAGTTTTCTTGGTGCAGTAATTATATTTGCAGATTTTCTAATTAGGTCTAAAATGTCTAAAAAGTTTTGCAGTCTGTCAAAAGAATTAAAAATGTTCTATTGATTGAAGTTCACATTTGTGGGATGAATTAGACTCTAAAGAGGTTAATACCTGGACAGAATTATTGACCAAAATTCTTTTTTTTTATCATCACATTTCTCACATTGGGTGTGAGTCATTAATGAAAAATACAAATTTTTCTTTCTTGTAGCTTTTTTTTTTATTATCAGTTGCAAAGAGGCAGGAGCCTGTTAGCATCCTCAGTACACTCAGCTGTTATTAGTCTTTTATGACTTACATTTCTCATTTGAACCATCAATACATCTGCATTCTGTTGTTCTACTTTTTTAAAAACATTTCTAAGCAGCAGGCTTTGTTCTTTGCTGCATTCTGTGGAATTATGCTTGCACATTTTGCTTTTGTGAGGAGTCTGCAGAATCACTTTAGCGCACAAAGAATGACAAACGTTATGTCTATATCTGCAATGAATAGGAGGGTCATTTAACTGTCAGTTATCTAATGTTTTCTTTGAGCCCATTTAAAGTGGCACGTGAATAAGGGGGGCACAAAAAAAACAACCATTCACGTGAAGAAGCTGGAAGTATTGAGAACTGCTAGGGACGCTCAGTCTCAGAAACCAAAAAAGAAAGGTTTTGAGAAAACTCACAAGAGTAAAGAAAGAATGTAGACTTTTAGCATTTTAATTTCATTTTATTTGAGAAAATACTTTTTGGCCTTGAAATAGACAGAAATTGCATTTATGCCACACTCTTAATAGTCAAGAGTCAAAGCTTGGCCTGAGAGAAAAAACTGCAACATTTTGCAAAGAAAAGCAGCACTGAGCCTCTGCAATTCATTGATGTGGCCTGTTGTACATTGAGGAGATTGGTAAAATAAGATAAGATGGTTCTTGAGCAAGAATCTGTTTAAGGTTTTAAAGGAAACACGCTGAAATATACAATTAAATAGGGAAAAAGCTACTTCTCAATGTAAAAAGGTTGAATGGGCAGGCTTGGATCTTTTCACAGCCTTGTGAAATGTAAAACGCCAACACATGTAAAAAAAAAAAAAAAAAAACAACAGACAAAGAGCTATTTCTATGCACTCTGTGCAGACTTGTTATTTCACTGACATATTAAAGGGACAGAAGGTTTACCAGTGAGTGGATGGGCATATGCCTGACGAGAAAATGAAGGAACATCTTCTGTTATTGTGTGTGTGTGCGTGCTCATGTCCTTACAAGCACTCATGTGTACGTTCATTCCCATTTGCATTTGCTGAACTTTGTGCGTGTGTCTGGGTGGAACTAGACCAGAACAGATCTCTGACAGCAGCAGGGCTGCTGCTTGCTGATCCTTGCCTGGAGGAGGTGACAGCAGCCCAGCCTGTCAGTCACTGAGCATGCCCAGCAGTGCTCTCCTCACATTAAACCATCTTGTTAACTCTAAATCTGTCTGGATACTGTTTTCATATTTTAAGTGTGTGTTGGTGTTTTGTCCTTTTTCTGGGATGTTCTTCGGGGTTGCCGTCTGAGCTGCACAGACCAGTTTTGTTTGAAGATTAAACAAAACAGATGATGAAAAACTACTTTGGGAAAAACTAACAAACATGTCATGCTGACGGAATCATCTGATTTTTTGGGGAGAACAAGTGAGCAGAATCCATTTTTTTCAATTGTGTCAACATAAAGTTTGCAACATATGAACTATTTAATTTTAAAAATAAGCGCCTTGTTTTTTTTTTTTTTAGAAAGATTTCCTATGATAAATTCATTTTCAGATGTGAGGATTTAACAGGGTTGAGATTTAACAGGCCATACAATGGCTGAATTATTATTTTCACTGAAAAGAAAATTATATAATCTGACTTTTTGATTAAAGCAGAAGCAATGGAGAAAAGGAAGTCACAGTGACGTAAAAAAATCCCTTAAACTCATAACAGAAAGATAATCTAAATTATTTATAGGAAATTCAAAATTAACAATATAATTTTGAATTTTTGCTATTGAAAAAAAAATCACAGAGCAAAAACAAAGCTAAGACACATTCTGCACACTTAATTAACATAAATCAAATTGCAAAATACATAGTGTGTTGGCAACACTAGCACAGAGACTAGCATGAAAAGATGCAGGTTTACATGTGAATCCTTTTTGTTTATTTATTTTTTTAATTATTATTATCATAATTATTTTTGCTTTCCTGTTGATAACTTAACATTAATTCTCAACAAATTCAAACTCTGTGTATTTAAAAAAAAATAGAGGACTTAAAAAAAGCAGAAGGCATTTAGTGAAAGAGTTTTGACGATATTTGTTGTGGGAGAAGACAATAATCAATCGGTTTCAGTTGGGATGCAAACTGCAGTTCCAGAGATTGTACAACTGAAGGGCATGATGGCTTCCAGGATCACTGTGGTTCCTCTCGGTCTACTCAAGACGCAACCACTTTAAAGCCGGGTTCATATGAGCATGCTATGTCACTCCAGCAGGAAAATATTGATAAATGCTCAGTGCATGCTTGTGCTCCAACCATGGAAGGAACCCAGTCTGTTTTGTCTGGGTTTTACCAATAGGAAGGATATCCTTCCACAAGATGGTGTCAACAGATGCATTCCTGAGGAGATGGGAGGGAGGTTGTGTAATATTATAAATGTAAGAGGAAACTGGACCCCTGCACAGTCCAGACTCCATGTCAATCAAGTGGAGCTGTTAGCAACATTTCTTTCTCTTCAGCACTTCTGTCATGTTCTGAGTGGTCATCACGCTCTGATTAGGACAGACAACACCACAGTGGTCTGCTACACAAACAGAAAGGAGTGACGTGCTCCCTTACCCTGTTAGCTCTGTTGATGTGGTGCAACACTCATTTTCTGTTGCTGAGAATCTGGGAGCAGACCTGCTCTCCAGAGGGGTCCTCTTGTGAGGGAATGGCGGCTCCACCCAGAAGTGGTTGCAGTCATAAGGGACCACTTTGGGAGAGCAGCAGTGGATCTCTTTGCCAGCAAAGAAAAGACCCCCTGTTCCTTTCCATTTTGTATTTGGATGTCCCTTTGGGGACAGATGTTTTGGCTAACCAATGGCCCTCTCTAGCACTGTACGCATGTTCCCCAGTGGATATGATATTACCAGTGACAGAACAGATGCATAAACAGGGTCTGTCCCTGATCCTGAAATGTGAAGAACAATAAACTGTTTATTTATGAGGTTTTATTTCCTCATAGTAGAAATGTTTAATACCATTGAAAAGTCAGACATAATTTGACTAAGTTCACATTAAAGTAACATAAATAGACTTTTATCTGAATGTTTCAATTTTGACAATTAATTCTTAAAAGCACTTGTTTTCATGCGCGCAAACAAAATAGACACTGCATCCTCTAAGAGCCATTCTGTATATCACCAAATGAAAACATTTCTTTCAAATATGGCCTTAGATGGTTGTCAGTGGTGGCAGTGCTTGATGTGCTGGCTTCAGCTTCGTCACTGGCTGTAGCTATGTCGCTACACCTGGTAGTTGTGTTTGAGATGACCCAGCGCCTCGCCTGGATTGTCGGCGAGACGAGGCGGCTGCAGGCGTGGGCGGGGAAAGGCGCCTGAGTCTCCAAAAAGTGGAAAAATAAAACAAATTTAGGACAGGATAAAGCTTTAATTTAAATAAAGTGGGTATGAAAAAAATCGTAGTCGAGTGATAAAAAATGACACAGTAGCATAGTAAAAATACAAAAATATATAGTTTGTGGAAACTATTAACTATTACTCCCATGATTCTTTGCGTTTAAAGGTGACTGACCGGATGTTGACAGTTTGCTGTACGCGATGATGTGGCGTTTAAAGACTACACGTACTTGTGAGCTTCGCACGTTAATATTTATTTATCCAGCCTTTAAACAATATATTGTGCTTTTTGTGTCATAAAAAATGCTTCAGTAAAATGTAAAGAATAATAATTGTAAGTTTCCAAACTTTATTTAAAAACTAAATGCATAAAAAATGTCGCAACAGCAGGAGAAGGAAACATTTTTATAAGAAACATATTGCAGCCGATTTTTATTGGCAATGCAGACTTTTTAAATAGTATACGAATGATTTTTCTAAACTGATTAGTGACTGATTTTTAATCCCAAGTAAGTATTTCTTAGTTTATTGCAACCTCAAAGTATTCGATTTTCCGATTGTTATGAATGTGGCATCGGAAGGTAAACGACTAGAATGGTTGTTTGCAAGCTGAAATAGACGGAATAAGATCTAGAAGAGAAGAGGAGAGCTCCTCATGAATGGATATCTCGACCTACGTTTTCTGTACATTAATTTCCCCTTTTTCTTGCTTATGCTAAGCTACCTAACATAAGCTAACTGCTAGCATTTTGACAGCTCTGTCAGCCAGTCGGCTAGTTAGCTACATTTGGGCTGACTATTCACGGAACTGAAGCATAAACTAACACCGGCGGCTTAAAGCAGTCAGAAACGCTTCTCCTTATGTACGTTTTTACTTCAGTGATAGTTATTTTAGTTAACGAATCGAATTACCCATTTCATTTTAAAATAGATCGTTCGTTGGTTTTGTACTGACAGTCACGAGTAATGCGTTTAAACTCTTCTAAGTATAAAGTGATTAAACACAGTACAGTAAATGTACATTTTAGGACATCACATCACCACACATCCTTATTAATCAATTCAGCTTTTTATCCTCAAAAACTGGTGTTATAGACATATAGAGGTGGACCAGAATAACGTGTGTGAGGTCACAAGTTAATTTTTAACTAAAAAACGAATTAAAAACGCAAAAGGTAACTAACGCTTATTTGTTAAAGTTGTAGGAGTATTTGTAGACTTTGTTCACTCGTTACCAGATTTTAACATTTCTGGCTGAAGATGTGTATCAATAACAAACAAAATGTACATTCACTGAACTGACAGCTCAGTCCTGAAAGTACAACTTTGGCAAAGTCCTTGCATTAACAGAGCTGCACTTCTCTGCTCTTATCTACTGGTTTGGTTACAAAGAAAAAGCATAATTGACTTATTTTCCTTTCTTAAACTGCTAGGTGGTATTTTTTTGTTTAATTTTGTATAACTTTTACTAAACAAGTCAAGGGGGAGCTTATTTTATGGAAATAAAAAAATAAATAAACAATGCCATTAGTTTTAATATCTTTTCTTAAATGTAGAGTTACTACTTTCAGAGGGAAAAACATTTTTCATACTGTAACACTTAAGTTACAGTTTTTCTGAAAAACAAAAACAAAAAACGAACATATCCGTAATTGACATGCATATCATGCATGTGCACAACACGGAATATTTATGATAACTGTAAACAAGCAGTTTCATAATGAGTAATAAACATGTTTAGTAAGTATTCGATCTCTGGCTGGACCACGTTTGTGTTATTTATCACACACTGTAATACAGTTAGGTATCAGATTTGTTTCCCTCTTGGTGCCTAAAACGTGCAAATGTGGTTTAAAGTTGAAATTAAATAGCTACTGTTAAAAATTCATGTTTTTGTAATGTGTAAATACTGACTGTCAATGTTTGGTTTATTATGTGAGCAAGTGTATCAGAATTAAGGAAGACTTGTACTTTATGGCATCTCAGACCTTTTGCCTTGCCTTTCTAACTCCTGTATGTGTTTGTCTCTGCCTAACCCACAGGTCATGCATGCAGCCAGCCATCTAGCCTGTGCTTTGTGCACCCCCAAGGCCTTAGAACATTGCACTTCCAGTAGTTGGAGGCTCTTCCTCCTTTTAGTCTCAGTTTCTCCCCTTTGCCCCCATCCGTCCCACACTTCCCTATGTTAACCCTCTTGAGCATGTTTTACTATATATGTCTGCGGCGGCGCTCCAGGAGTGGGACTCGAGGGGAGGCCCTGAACAGCCGGCGGGCTGTGGAGTCCGGTCAGAGGGCGGTGCTACCAGTCAGTGTGGAGGTTGAGCAGTATGCCAAGGAGGTTTTAGACTTCAGCTCCCATTATGGCAGTGAAAATAGCATGTCCTACACCATGTGGAACTTGGCTGGGGTACCCAATGTTTACCCCAGCTCAGGGGACTTCACCCAAACTGCAGTGTTCAGGACCTATGGGAAATGGTGGGAACAGTGTGCCAGCGCTCCACTACCTTTTCGTCGCACACCGGAAGGTTTCTACAGTCAAGATTACATAGAACTGGGCTTTGACGAGCCGGTCTACCCCACAGCAGTCGAAGTGTTTGAGACCTATTACCCAGGAGCCGTTGTGCAGATTCTGGCTTGCTCTCACAACCCATTTTCTCAGAACCCAGCAACTGACGTCAGGTAACAGTGTTGTAAATATTATGCGAAAAAACATCCATAAATGTATCTGTTTTTTTTGGATCCTGAGCTTTTGAATGGAGTTAAGAGTTACCAGCCAGATATAGGCAGGCTCACCTCTACGCATGGGCTGGACTCTGAAACTCGAATCTTTTTAGAGGGGATGGATTTTCCACCATTCTGGAGTTTATCAAGGCAAGAGGCAGCAAGCCTGTGTGAGCCCCCAGCTTGTCCACCATGTGTTAGAGAGGCTTGTATCCTTGCACCTTCAGACAGATCTGTTGACAGACCTCTGACAGTGGTTTTGGCTATGGGCCAAACAGAAATTCTGAGTATTTTGTCTTTGAGGTTTCTCTGTGGGATACTGGAATCTTCCAGGTGAGGTGAGCATTGTGTGGCAGTCTGGGACAGCACCACTGGATTGGCAAACTTGGGTAAAGTGGTTCCATTACTCAAGAAGGGGGACTGGAGAGTGTGATCCAATTGGACTGGTGCAATATTCGCTCTCATGAGGTTGTTGTGCCAGTCCGTTGTGGTGGAAAAGGAGCTGACCCAGGAGGCAAATCTCAGTTAACTGACCAGTCTTTTTTCCAACACTCACCTTTGATCATGAGCTTGGGGTCATGACCAAAAGAACAAGGTTCTCGAATGAGCGGCCAAAATCAGCTTCCTCTGTAGGGTGGCTGGGTGCTTCCTTACAGATGGGGTGTAGAGCTGAGCATAGAGCCCCCATTCCTCCACATTGGAAGAGGCCAGCTAAGGTAGGTTGAACATCTGGTCTTGTTGCTTCCCTGGGGAAGTGTTCTGGGCATGTCCCAGTGGTTGCAGACCCCTGGGAAGACCCAAAACTATGTCTCTCAGCTGGCTCCTCAGAGAGCTGGGCAGGTTGCCATGGAAAGGAATGTCTGGACATCTATTCATACAGTGGGGATCAAAAGTTTGGGGACCCCAGGTAAAATGTTAAGTTATTGTGCATAAAGAACTCAAGGAAAGATTGAAAAATCTTCTAAAGGTATCAGTTTACAGATGACATTCTTTATTTTGTCAAAAAAATTGGCTTCATTTACATAATTTACCTGTTCAAAATAACAAAAAAAAAATAATGGCGTGTGCAAAAGTTTGGGCACCCTGAAGAGTTAGTACCTTGTCCTGCTCCCCTTGGCAAGTATCATAGCTTTTAAACAATTTTTGTACAAAAAGTCTTCCAGTTCTTTAAGATTTCTGGGATGTCTGATACACACTTCTCTTTTCAGGTCTATCCATAGATTTTCAATGATGTTGAGGTCAGGTTATTGGGAAGGCCACTGCCTTCAGACTTAATGTAAGACAGTGTGGATTTTGAAGTGTGTTTAGGATCATTATCCATTTGTAGTAGCCATTATCTCTTCAACTTTTTCAGAGCTGGCATCAAGTTAATGTGCAAAATTTGCTGAAATTTTGTGGAATCCATTCTTCCTTCTACTCGTATAATGTTTACTGTGCCGCTGGCTGCAATACAAGCCCAAAGCATGATTGATCCACCCCCATGCTTAACAGTTGGAAAGAAGTTCTTTTGTTTAAACTTTGGACCCTTTCTTCTCCAAACGTACCTTTGCTCATTGCGGCCAAAAAGTTCCATTTGAACCTGGTCGGTCCACAGAACTTGTTTCCAAAATGCATCAGGTTTGTTTCTATGTTCATTTGTGAACTTCAAACATTGAATTTTGTGGTGGGGATGTAGAAGAGGTTTCTTCTGATGACTCTTCCATGAAGACCATATTTGTACAAATATTTCTTGACAGTAGAACAGTGTACCACAACTCCAGAGTCTGCAGGTCTTTCTGGAGGGATTGTGTAGTCAAACGTGGGTTTTGACTTGCTTTTCTCACAATCCTGTATGGGATTTTTCTTGATCATTCAGATCTTGCTTTAACTTCCACTGTTCCTGTTGACTGCCATTTCTTAATGACATTCCAAACAGAGTATATTGGCATCTGAAAAGGCTTTGCTATCTTCTTATAGCCTTCTCCTGCTTTGTGAGCATTAACTGTTTTCAGTTTCATTGTTCTGGACAACTGCTTGGAGGAACCCATGATGCTGATCGTTGGGGCAAGGTCAGATGACTCAGATTATTAAGATTTTTTAGATTGAAATCACCTGTGAACAATCCATGACACTGTCAGGTCTCAGCTTTTCCTAAGAGGGCAGTGCATACTAGAAATTCTGCTGGGTGCCCAAACTTTTGCACATACACCATTATTTTATTTTCTGTTATTTTGAAAGGGTAAATGATGGAATTGAAACTGTTTTTTTGGCATATCAAAAGAATGTCTCATCTGTAAACTGATGTCTTTAGAAGATTTTTTCAATCTTTCCTTGGGTTCTTTATGCACCATGATATAACATTTTACCTGGGGTGCCCAAACTTTTGATCCCCACTGTAGACTGCTAGCCCAGCAACCTTAACCTATACTAAGCAGAAGAAAACAGAGGGATTCATAGTAGTTAAATCATTACATGATAAAAAAGACTTTTTTGTCCTATCAAAGTAGTTTTTAACAGCTCAAGAAGGCAAACTTTTTAATAGTATGGCTATATGAAAAAATGCAGTTACACATTTAACAGAGTTATGGTTTCCCTAAAAGTTAGAATCAAACCAAAGAGTAAAAAAAAAAAAATTCTGCCTAAAATCAGAACCCTTTACTCCAACTTAAGAAAGAAATTTGGAAAAACTGGAAAAAAATAAATGGCACTTCTGCTCATCAACTTTGAAAGAAAAAAAAGTCATTATTTTGGCTCATTCATTTTCATCCATATCAGTGTGAGCCTTATAAACTGCAGGTTTGGTGAACCCACTGGGAATCTGTCTGATAGTGTGACTGTGCAGAAATAGATATGCTTATGTTAACAGATCTGATCTTTTAAGATCTGTCAAACTGTCATTACAGCGACCTTTTACACATGAAACCCACATTTCCAGTTGCCATGATGAATGAAAACTTTTTTGAAAAATGATTTTTGACCAATGAGCAGAATAGTCACAAAAATATGAAACCAAACTCATCATTGTTTTAACATGTTCTGCTCCTCAATAGAGTGCGGTTCATATTCAAGGCAGAACGATACCAAATGTCAATGGAACATTTTTCTTTAGGTGATGTTGCATCAGCGATCTTTAGCTGGACTGTGTGTATTAAGAATAGGAAATATGAAAAGATAATATGACGTAAAGATTTAAGAAATGTAAGTTTGAGCTTTGACTATTTTGAATACTTGCCATAAAAATGTTTTTTATATACATTTTTAATGTGATACTGTTAGCTTTTTGCCACTATTCACTGATGGCAAGGTAAAATAAAATGTTTGCAAAATTATTCATGCTTTAGTTGTTATGTTGCATGCTGTTAGTGGCTTCAACAATAGCTTTGTAATAATTGCATTGTTGTAGAGCTTTTAAATATGCGTTCCTGTGTTCAGGTGGGAGGTGTTGTGGTCAGGGGAGCCCACCAAGGTGCTGACCCCCCACGCACGGCAGTTTTCCCCAAAAATCAAGCACATCAACTTCCCCACAAATCTGCTCCGCCTTGAGGTCAACAGTTCTCTGCTGGACTACTACACTGAGCTGGATGCTGTTATCTTGCGTGGGGTGAAAGAGAGGACCATGCTAGCGCTTTATAAAATACCCCACATTGACATTAGTGACCTGAGTGACAGTGAGGAGGAGCTGTGTGTTGCTGGAGGTCCTTTCATGCAAGGAGACGGCAAGCACCAAAGTACAGGCAATGGCTACTTCGACAAGCTGCCTTATGAGGTAAATTCATTTTGATGGTGTATTTTCCAGGTGCAAATATGTTAGAGAGAGCAAGTTGAACAGCTGTAGAACTCATATTTAACAGTAATGTTTGTAGGCAGCAGGTGTGCTCAGTTTTCCAGCAGAATTCCACACTAGCACTTGAGCTTTGGACAGATCCTGACAGTTCTTGTGAACAATCATGAGCACAGAGTCATTTTCTTGCCACATATATCATGTTGTCAGAGGCGAGGCCCAAAACACCAGCAGCTCTCTTGATGTTTGTTCTCTTATCTTCCCCCCAAACCACTGCCACTAACAAACAGCCCCCGCAACTGTGTTTGTTTCAGGAGAAACACAATAGAGCTATTATCTGTCAGCTGATACCAGTTTGAACACAGTGTATTGTTAATTTACTGTGACACTCACACAAGCACAGTCATTCTTTCTCTTTGAGAAGCAAACAAACACTATGCAAAACAAGTCACCTCACTCCTGATCCTGCTCTTCGAGCTTTCTGCTGACGGTTTAGATCTGTCTCATAGAGGGGACACAATTAATATTCTTTATATTATGCAATCAACAGTGTTCTGTTTGATACCAGGTTACACTGCTCTTGTGTTGAGCATAAACATGTTTTGTCCCTGTACTGTCAGTTTGTTGCCTTTTCCTGTCCCCGCATACCTGTCTGAACCTCCTGTCCTTCCCTTGACCCCTCTCCCTATCTTCCGTCCACAGCTCATCCAGCTGATACTGAGCCACCTGACCCTGCCAGACCTCTGCCGTCTGGCTCAGACCTGCAAGCTGCTGCACCAGCATTGCTGCGACCCGCTGCAGTACACCCAGCTGAGTCTGCAACCCTACTGGGCCCGGCTAAATGACGCTTCCTTGGTACACCTGCAGAGCCGCTGCACCCTCCTCCAGAGGCTCAACCTGTCCTGGACCGGCAACCGTGGAGCCTTTACTCTGACAGGCTTCAGCAGGTTAGAAGGACTAAAGTTCTAGAAAACCAAAAACTGACCTTGAAAGAATTCCTGAAAACGCTCAAAAAGAGAACCTTTGAAGACCTAATTGTGCTTAGACAAAGAACCTGGGATGAGTAATCATTCCAACTGCAGTTTAACCTTTCTAAAGGAAAGCACTGGCTTTTGCTGACATTAATCTGAATTAGTTTTTGTCCCTCTTCCGTTCTATCACTTTCTTTTAGTTTCCTGAAGGCTTGTGGGCAAAGCCTGGTCTGCCTGGAACTGTCATGCTGCCACTTCCTGAATGAAGCCCGTCTGGAGGTCATCTCTCAGGCTTGTCCTGGCCTGCAGGAGCTCAATCTGTCCTCCTGTGACCGCCTCCACCCGCAGGCCTTAACACACATCTCTAAACTCACACATCTCCGCAGGCTGGTGCTCTACCGCACCAAGATAGAGGTAAGTTCTCACAGTTGTTATAACCTCTGGCCTCAAACCCAGTGAGTTTCAGGTATTCATGTGTTCATTTATGGGTAGTAAAAAGGTAACAATATTTATTTATTCTATTGTTGTCTAGAAACAAATTAATGGACAGACCTGTAAACCATCATAACAGAGAATTCTTAAATAAGTCAACACCTCAACCATTATGATCTTTTGTTAAGTAATAATATTATTCCAGTGCCACAACTAGTATATGAAACTTAGAAAACTAAATAGCTAAAGCATAAAATATTAAAACGTGAACTTCCACTTCCAAATAGGTTTTACTTTCATTTTCATATTCTAGGCATGAGTGACTATGAAGCAAGATGAATTCCTTTGAGTTCTTTATTTTATAACTCTTCATTTAGCTTTTTTTTTTTTAAACAGAAGTAGGACAGTTTTATTTTAGACTTGCTGGAATACTCTTTTGTCCAACATTTGATGGAAGAGTGCAAAGTTTTCTTTAGATTTCTATGGAAAATGCACTGTATTGAATTGATCCTGATTAAAATGGACTGGAACTGTGATCAGGTGACTTCAGTAGTGATAAAAAGCTGGGTAAACAAAGTTGAATATAATGCGATTTTATGTTTTTGGTCTACTTTGGTCTACACTTGGTCTACACTTAAGCCCTCAGATATATTCCTCTAAACACCATACAGTGTTAGAAAAACTGCAAATATTTGCTTTTTTAAAATTCTGATTTTAGCAAATGCATCTTATAAGATGCTTCATAGTGAAGTTTTTGCTTTAGACTAAGAGCACCCACATCCTAGTGTCGTCTTGTTGACTGAGGTAAGTGATACGTAGCTCATCCTTGATTGAGCTGAGGCGTGTCTGACTTTGGTTTTTGTCTTGCATCTCAGCATTTCTGCAGCACTAGTGGTGTTCCAGAGTGCTGCTGTGAGCACCAGGCAGGGTAGAGTTTCTGCGGTGGAGTCAGATAGTATCATGCAGGTGGTTTACAGCTGCATGTCTGTTGAGGCCTGAACAGCTCAGTTGTCATTACCCTGTCAATGCTCTAATTAAATGACTGCCTCGCCAGGGAGAAGCCGTTTATGAAAGTGCCAGACAGAGTCAAGTGCACACAAGAGACTCTCACTTGAAACTTTTCTGTCACAGAGGTGTTTGTGTTGGCAATTATGGCATTGAATTTCTTCTATATTCGTCTTACCTGAGTTGCTACTGGAGAAAAGTTCTCACTTTCATGCTATTAAAAATGTAAAAATGATATTCTGTGCATCATTATATTACCTTTAAGCCAGAAAGTGCTTGCCAAGCGTGTAAATATCAGATAAAGAGACTGGACGTGTTTCTGCATTTAAGCAAATGTACTTGTCTATCACTGATTCTGCCAGTTGTCCCACTTAAAAAGAGGAGTTTGGTCTGTAATGTTTTTCATAAAAAGATTTCAGCTGTGAGACAGAAGGTAAATAAGAATCCAGGAATTTTCATTGTTTGATTTTTTAATAATAATTTATTTGTAAAATGGTGCCGAAAATAAGTGTTTATATCCTAAAAGTAATCAAGAATTCTGTTCTTCACAGACCTGTTAATTCTCCTTTAAGAAGCTTAGCTGTCCGCCGCTTGTTACCAGTATTTATTTCACCTGTTTAAACTGGTTTTGGGCATAAAAAGCACCTGTCTACACCCTTCAACAGTCAGACTGCAACCTCTCCACCACAATCATGACTAAAGACCTGTCATGCAATACCTGGACATCAATGCAAGATCTCACCTCCTGGAAAACTGATCTTGAGAACATTGAGGAAAAATCCCAAAATTACACAGGGGAACTGGTCTATGACCTGAGAGAGCTGGAACCAGCGTATTACTATAGTAACACACAACGTTGTCGTAGATTCAAATCCTGCAGTTCTCTAAAGGTCCATCTGATTAAGCCAGTATATGTCCAGATATTTAAAGTTCTCCAAAGACCATCTGGATGATCCAGAGGAGGGTTGGGAGAAGCTTATGTGGTCAAATGAGACCAAAATGGAATAAACGCCACACATTGTCTTTGGAGGGAGACGAATGCTAAGTTGCATCCCAAGAAAGACATACAGTGGGGATTGAAGGTTTAAGTACCCCAGGTAAAATAATTTTGCATAAAGAACCCAAGAAAAGATTGAAAAATCTGCTAAAGACATCAGTTTAGAATTGAGACATCCTTTTAATATGTTGAAAAAAGGCTTTCTTTCCTTTTTTCTATCATTTACCCTTTCAAAATAACAGAAAACAAAATAATGATGTGTGTTAAAGTTTGGGCACCCTGCAGAGTTAGTCCATACGATGGCTGTGCTGACCCCTCCAACCAAAGACGCCACTCCTCCAGAGCAATTTTTATTGCCAACAGCTCCCAATGTCATAGTTCTGTTCTGCAAAAGACAATTTCTTAGAAAAGAACTCAAACTTAATACACTTCAATACACTCAATACACTTCAATAATGTTAATATTAAAAGAATATTCAATTGAATTAATATTTGTGTATATGAATTAGCAATAAAATGATTCAAGTAAAAGTTAAAATAATTAAATAAAAAATAAATAAATACAGAACTAATAAAAAAGCCAGATTTAGAAGGTGGCCTTGAGGCTCGTGCCGCTGAGTTCTGTAATAATTTTAAATCTGTTAGAGACTTTTTGGGTAAATCAGCAAGCAGGGCATTACAGTAATCTAAACGACTAAAAATAAAAACATGCATCAGCACTTCTGTGCTGGCAAGAGAGAGGAATAGATGGACTCTGGCAATATTTTTAAGATGATAAAATCCTGTCTTCACAACATTTTTGATGTGTGGTATAAAATTCAGCTCAGAGTCAAAACATTTCTCACACATTGAGAAGGATTAAAATTTCTGAGTTTGGGTAGAATTATCTCTCTCTTGTCTTCAGGACCAATAATTAAAACTTCTGTTTTGTTCTGGTTGAGCTGTAAGACGTTTTCTGCCATCCATGACTTAATGTCTAAAATACAATTTAAAAGAGTGTTTACAGGTTGAAGGTCATCAGGGGACATGGCGATATAAAGCTGTGTATCATCAGCATAGCTGTGAAAGTCAAGGCCATGTCTCCTGATGACATCCCCAAGAGGCAACATGTATAAATCAAAGAGTATTGGACCTAAGATTGACCCTTGGGGAACCCCACAGCTTATTTTATGGAATCTTGAGGAGCATGTATCCATACTTACAAAAAAATGTAAATCTGTGAGATAAGAATGGAGCCAGTTAAGAACAGTTCCTGAGTGGCCAACCCGACTCCTAAGTCTGTCTAATAAAATCTGGTGATCTACCGTATCAAAGGCGGCACTAACATCCAGTAGCACCAGAACAGAAAGTTTCTGCGTGTCAGAATTATTTCTGAGGTCAGTTAAAATCTTTAAAAGAGCTGTCTCTGTACTATGATTTGTCCTAAAACTAGATTGACACTTTTCGAAAATACTATGTTCATTGCCATAGACTCTGCCATAGACTCTGCGAAACATGTCTTGTTGAGCAGACCGTAGCTGCTGAAGAGAGTTGGCCTGCCGACCAAGAACGATGCCTTGCTGGGGAACTGTGAATGGTAGTCTTTCTGGGTCAGCTGGGTCTTGGGGTTGGCCAGTTCGTTCTGTCATGATGTTGTGCAAGGCAGAACCAGATGCTAGCAACCCAGATGGACACTGTAATGGGAAGCTTTTTTTGTCCATGGAGTGATTGATGGACCACAGCTGGACGTGAAGTTTGGTGGCAGCAAGATGTCAAGGTTGAGAGCCTGAGTCTGTTGGGGTAATGTGGACGTGGAACCCAGGACCGGCAGCACGGAGAACTTGGTGGTGAGTGGAATGAACGGTGGCTTGGCTTGAAAGCGTAGCATGGCAGTAGAGCGTTAGGCAAGGAACCAGGCAGTGGCAGTGGAGGTTGACCCAGGTCGGCATATAGAGAGTTGATCCTGGAGACAAGGATATGCAATGAGCATACACGTAGAGAGACATGCAACTATAAGACTAGTTAAGGTATGAGTCCAATGTACTACATCAGAGAAGGTAAAGAACTGGCGATGAATACTGGAGGAGGTCCATCTTATATAGTAACCAGGAGTAGATAAGATGATAGCCGACAGCTAAGTCCAAAAGGAGGAGCCAGGGGAGCTCCATGACAACAGTGTGGATTTTGAAGTGTGTTTAGGATCATTATCCATTTAGAGTAGCCATCCTCTCTTCAACTTCAACTTTTTCACAGATGGCATAAAGTTAGTGTCCAAAATTTGAAAAGCATGGTTGATCCACCCCTGTACTTAACAGTTGGACAGAGGTTCTTTTCATTAAACTCTGTACCCTTTCTTTTCCAAACGTACCTTTGCTCATTGCGGCCAAAAAGTTCCATTTGAACCTGGTCGGTCCACAGAACTTGTTTCCAAAATGCATCAGGTTTGTTTCTATGTTCATTTGTGAACTTCAAACATTGAATTTTGTGGTGAGGACGTAGAAGAGGTTTTCTGTTGATGACTCTTTCATGAAGACCATATTTGTACAAATATTTCTTGACAGTAGCACACTGTACCACAACTCCAGAGTCTGCCAGATCTTTCTGGAGGGATCGTGTAGTCAAACGTGGGTTTTGACTTTTGACTGTTTTCAGTTTGTTCTGGACAACCACTTGGAGGAACCCATGATGCTGATCGTTGGGACAAGGTCAGATGACTCAGATAATTTAAATCTTTGAGATTGAAATCACCTGGTTAAAGCAAACGATGATTGTGAACATCCATGACACTGTCAGGTCTCAGCTTTTCCAAAGAGGGCAGTGCATACTAGAAATTCTGCTGGGTGCCCAAACTTTTGCACATACACTATTATTTTATTTTCTGTTATTTTGAAAGGGTAAATGATGGAAATGAAACCTATTTTTGACATATCAAAAGAATGTCTCATCTGTAAACTGATGTCTTTAGAAGATTTTTCAATCTTTCCTTGGGTTCTTTATGCACCACGATATAACATTTTACCCGGGGTTCCCAAACATTCGATCCCCACTGTAACTACTTTGAGGCAGAGATGAAAACATCATGCTTTGAATGAGGCCATGCATGGAGAGATTTGGGGCTAAAACGTTCTTCCATCAGTAACATCATTAAGGATAAAAGTGGTGCATCTTCCAGCATGACCATTATCACAACTACATCTTCTGTGCAACAAAGGAGTGGCTAATTAAAAAGCATTTAATGGGTCTGAATTGGTCTAGTTGGTCTTTGGATTTTAATCCAAGGAGGCAGTTGAATGTCCTTTATTTTCCAGCAACAGCCTCAGAACACTTTTGAGAAAGATCTGTATGGAAGAATGAACCAAAAAAGCAGCAATAATACAAACCTGGAAAGATCTAGAATACCTTAGGCCTCTGTCAGTATCAACCAGAGTTACATTCCAAAGTATTGAGATGAACGTTAGTTGTTGACCACATACTTATTTGTTGCACCATTTTACAAATAAATGTTTAAAAATATATACAAGGTGATTCCTTGGATTCTTTTTTACTATATGTCTCTCACAGTTGAAGTTTACCTGAGATGAACATTACAGACCAAACTCATATTTTCGGTAAGACAACTTTCAATATCAATGACTGAAAAATACTCTTTTGCCCCGCTGTATACTTCCATAGTTTAATACTTAATAGAAATGTGGCCCCAGTCCTTCAATTATCAATAACTTTTTCAGTCACCATCCCATCTTGCTTTTTAGTGTGTCAGTGTCTTCCATGCAGTGTATTAATGGAAGCAACAAGGCTCTCTGCAAACTTTATAGTTGACTCTGTTTCACTGTGCAGCAAACGGCCATCCTGAGCATCCTGACGTTCTGCGTAGAGCTGAGACATCTCAACCTGGGGAGCTGTGTGAGGGTGAGCATTGATGAGCGCTGTAATGAATGTAGTATAAAAACAGCTGTAATTAAACCTCTGACTGGAAATTGTGTAGCTCAGGAGGCACACTCGCAGAAATTTGATCCAGACGTGGACAAAATCCACTCAACGCTCTGCAGAAACTATGTGTTACAAAACAACAGGTTTTTTTTTTTTTTTTAATTTTGGCAAACAAACTGAGTACAGAAACAACTCTGCGCTCCTACAATGTATGTATCTAACCCAAATCAAGATTTTAAAAAAGGAAAAAGGAAGAAGAACGCAACATTTTATAATAGTTTCTCTTGTGATCTCTTCAATAATAACTGCACTGCTATCAATGATTGACAGTAGAAATGCACAAAGACAGTTTCATCCAAAGATAACTCGGGGAAATATTCTAAATGCAGTCATTTTTGTGGTTAAGGTATTAGATGTTTATCTGTTAAATGCATTTATTTGCTTTCATCTGTGGATGAAAGGATTAAATATGGATACATTATCTAACACTAAGGCAAAACACAGAAAGTCTGATCAAGGCTCTCTTTGTTAGTAATGTCTTTCTTGGTCTCTTGAGAAAGTGAAGTTCTGATGCCAGCTATTACTGACACTTTATCATTCCAGTATGTCAAAACACTCAGCAGAATGTAGAAAATCCACTACAGACTGATTCACAGCTACTCATACCAGTTTTAATAGTCCTGCCATACATTTAAAATTATTATTAAGAGAGTTGCATTAAGAAAAGATGGCAAAGTATGCTATAAATCTGTTAAAAAGGAACTCGTTTTAAACAAATATTATCTTTAAACTGTCTGCAGTGTGTTTAGTAAAATCAGTTTTACACTGTATGGATCTGTGGGTCCTTCAGATCTCAGTGATAAGAAAGGACAATGCTTTGAACCTTTTACTACTGTTTTAGCAGTAAGCATGTTGGAATAATTCCATCTTGAAGGATCTTTTTAATTTTTAATTAACACATTAAGTGGAAAGTAGTAAAAGAGTAAAATAATAAAACAGCAGATCTATAGTGGGCTGATTAATGTGTTTTCTGCTTAGAAAAACGTCCCTATAATTGTAGGCACTACAACATTAATGTTCCAGACTCAAGATTGTTTATTTGTCATATGCACAGCTTTCACTGGCATACAAAATGCATTTCAATCCAACCCAAGATCAGACAGACAACAGATACACACATTATTTTCAAGCTGAACTACAGTGAAGCTGAGACGTCGTACCTAGCTTAGGGTTGATATAGATGGATTACATTAGGAGGATGAGGTCATTGGTGACAAGAAAGAAGTTGCGTCTCCACACAGCATTGGCTCAGGTGCAGTGTTGGGGGTAATGGATTACAAAGTAACAAAATACTGTAATTTAATTACTTTTATCAGTAACGGAGTAACGTAACAAATTACAGTTCAAATTTCAGTAATTAATTACAGTAACTGGACCATAGAAACCCTTGTTACTTCGTTATTAAGGTTTTGTAGGCTCTGACATTTTCTCTCTGTAAGATGAAAAGAAAACAGCAGATTAATTCAAAACAAAGCTGAGTAACTGGCCCATACGCACACGCATATGCGCGCAGAGTTGGGGATCGGTCAAAGTACAGACATGCACTCATTGCTGCAGTCAAAGTGCTTTTCAAACTGGCTCAAATATGAGACAAAAAGAGACGCTGTCCTGAAAGGTGACTTGCCATCTCTGCGGAGCAGCAGGTGAGCGGCAGAGCAGAGATCCGCCCCATGAACTGATGTGTTGGTTACGAATGAAACGACTTTTGGTATTAAAAAAACAGAGTCCGCTCCTTCCTGGGACTCAAAGACGATTATTTCTATATTAATTCACCACTTCTTTCTTTATTTTTCTCTCTTTGTATGAGTGGAAAAAAAGTTAAGTAGTAGTGAGTAAAGTAATTTCATTACAGTTTTGATCCAGTAACTTAAGTAAAGTAATCAATTACTTTTTAGAAGTAACTTACCCAACACTGCTCAAGTGGTTGAGCAGGTCGCTCAATGATTGAAGAGTTGACGGTTCGATCCCTTCTCCCCCCAGTCAACTGTTGTTGTGTCCTTGGGCAAGACACTTCACTTTCCCTGCCTCCATTGTGGCTCCAGTGGTGTGTGAATGCGCATGAATGTTCCAGGGATGTACGGGTACTGGCAGCCACACCTCTGTCAGTCTGCCTCAGGGCAGCTGTGGCTGCATCAGCAGCTTACAATCAGCAAGTATGAATGAATAATGAATACACAGTGTAAGCGCTTTGAGCGTCTGAAAAAGCACTAAAAAATTCAATCTATTATTATTTCTACCATATATTGTGTAGACAAGACAAAAAAATACACAATTTTTAACACCATTTGGAAAAGAAAAATAAATTCAAATATTCTTGAGGTCAAAATCCTTTTGTTGTTATTTACATTTATATATTTTGCTTAATTAAACACATTTTAATGATGCTGATTATTTTAAAGATGTTTAATGATAATTATGCAAATATTGTTTTTTTTTAAATTTGTCTTGTTTTGGCATTTTTCAATAAAAATTATTTAAGGTTTTTGAGCCAATTTTCACTTTTAACATTCTCCAATCATTTTTATTAGTAATTATAGAAGTTTTTTTACTTTTATTATCAGTTTTTTTCATTAATTAGCCATTTTCAATTTCTTAGCTTAAGAAAGCACACTTAGCTAACACGTTTATCATTGCACATATATTCTATGAATAAACATTGGTAAATTACACAGTGCTGAGCATAAACTATAATTTGCTTTTCTAAATTAGCAGCAAGTGGACTACCTAAAAGTTTTTGCAACTTTTTCAGCTTTCCACATGTCCTTACATGCTTCGGTGTACTTTTGCATCCTCAATGCCCAGCTTCAGTTGTCAGCACTCACATGCATTTGCACAGGAAAGGCAGTTTTTCTGTTTCTTATTTCATTTTTTGCTTGAATCTTCCTCAGATCGATGACTATGATGTTGTAGCCAGCATGTTAGCCACGCGCTGTCGCTCCCTGCGCTCTCTGGACCTGTGGCGCTGTAGAAACCTGACTGACCGAGGCCTCAATGAGCTTGTTTCTGGTTGCAGGTGAGCAAAGCCTGCAGATTAAAAAATACAACCAACAGTAACATTGTTTTTGTTAAAGATTGCTCTGTATCTGTTAGATTATTATTGTCATTATCATTTTTATTGACTCAACTGAAACAAGATTCTTATTAGATGCAACAATTTCAAAAGCGTTTTCTTTTCACTTCCATGTTTCTTCAAAATGTGGCTTCTTTTTAAAGGGAAATCAGTTGTTGTACCCCCTGACTAGGTTAAAGCTGTCTCTCCATTTTCATGTGTGCCCTGTGGTTGATCAGGATGCTGGAGGAGCTGGACCTGGGCTGGTGTCCCACGCTGCAGAGCAGCACCGGCTGTTTCCAGCAGCTCGCCCGCAATCTGCCTCGACTCCGAAAGCTCTTCCTCACTGCCAACCGCACTGTCTGTGACTCCGACATAGAGGAGCTGGCTGCCTGGTGTCCCTCCCTGCAGCATCTTGACATACTCGGTACACTTTCACCACCACCGTTATGTGTCAGTGTTTTTTAGGTGAAGCTCATCGTCAGTTTATTGTAGTTGTTAAAGTCCCACTTCGATAATCTTTTTATCTGTTGTAAAAGCATTCCCAGTGCTCTTTTTATTATGATTATGCCATGACAAATCTGTCATTTTTTAGGACATAGTTTCTGCAGAGGGGCAGGAGTTCATTAGAAATTCACCTCTGAGTTGTGGGTGAAACCGTTAGCAGGAAGTAACCCAGCCCCCCTTCCCGTCACTCATCTGTTTACACACTCTCTTGTTAGTTTAGTCTTTAATGTTGAACACAGATGTTTCACAGATCAGGAAGCTTTTGAGGTTTAGCATGAATATCTTAGATAAAAAAAAACACTTGTCTGCATAACTACTATGTTCTCTGTTTCAACAATGTTAATAATCCCACAATGACATTATTTTCTTACATTTATCCACGTCTGTCATAATGACGACTATTTAAAGCAGTCCTTTTGGTACGATGGAGACCTCTTTTTTTACATGTTCTCCCCATCACTGGGTTCTTCACAAACAGGTACACGTTTGGTGAGTGCTGCTTCTCTGAAGAATCTCCTTCAGGCTTGTCCTAAGCTTCTACTCCTGGACATATCCTTCTGCTCTCAGATCGACATGCGGGTTGTCCAAGAGCTGTCCAGCCTCTTCCCCAGTGTTTTCATCAAGAAAAGTTTTACTCAGTGACTCCGGAGTTTCCCTGCTTTCTGCCAAGAGGTAGCAAGTGGAGAAAAGCTTTCTTACCGTCAGATGCTGCTCCACAGTAAGGTGGAGGCAGGTCGGAGGAGATGATGAAGCTGCCTCTGGTCATACCACAGACGAACTCTTCTGTTAGTCAGTAAACGATAACGTTGCTCTAAGATGTTGTACTAACTGAACACAAATGGCCCCCTGGGTGTAAATTGAGACTTTTTTTTTGTTAAAGAAAGGCACAGTTTGTTTTGCTTGGATCTCATACCAATGTAAGGAATCATTTTTATTCTGTTCTGATTGGTCTGGCCTCATGTTTTCATCTCATAAAAGTTAAGGTCTTTCGCTCAGTGCCTTCCTAAAACATTTAAAGATGCGTTAATGTTCCCTCTCATTTTAAAAAGTCACCACTCTTACTATTCCTGCAATTGTAGCCTAAGCTGTTAGAATACTGACCTGCACGGCTCTGATGATAGCAGCTGGTTTCAGGGGTTTAAGTGAACCATTCTTCATTTCTTCTGTTAGGTGGATTCTTTCATACTCAGTCTGCACTCTAATACAAACTTACATGTGGATAGAAATAAAACTCAATATTTTTCATGATATAAGAAAGAGCGAGCACACTTTCTTCCCTCAGAGCTCTTTGATTTCTATTTTTTTTCCAATTAATTCTAATTTCTAACTAATTTCTTGAGAATTTATGTTAAACTGTAAAAATAATTGTTTTCTTTTGCATAGAGAACTTCTTGCAAAGCTCATCACATTTTTAAAGTAATTCTGGTCAAAGTTGTATTTTGTAAGAAGGATGATAAGAACACACAGTTTTCGTTTCTTGATAGCTGAAAAAGTTTTTAGTAGTACGTATCTGAAACAACAAGTGTTGTAAGCAATTTGTCTTTAACTCTGCAGCTCTTTTCAGGAGAAAAAAGGAATCAAAAGAAAAAGCAAAACGTTGTGTTAATGATTTTCTTTTGTCTTTGTTTGAATGAGACGTGAACTTAAAACAGGAAAGATTCAACTAAATTCTTCTTCTGTAGGTTTTTTTTTCTTGCATCAGTTTAGCCTTGGATGATGCATTGAAATATTTGCTCTTTGGTGACTTTTCCTTTCGACCTGAGAGAAGATAAGCTTTGAAACATGATCACCACTTGTGTTTTCAACTATAAAGATGGGATCCCACCTTTTATTTGGTCTCAATTCCTGACACTGTGCTCCCTGGCTATTCAAAAGAGAATAATTATTTCAATAATCCACAGTCCATGGCTGCTTTACTGCAGTCTGCTGGGTGTATTTTTTTCTGTTAGAATGTATTTTAGGGTTTTTGTGTTTACAGTCTACCTGTCCACCTTTTCAAGATGACAGCAGGCCCATGCGACTCTAAAGCAGGTTTAGAAAATATTACATGGACATTTTCAGAGCCCTGTTAACATTCCACTGACTCCTGTTTCTCCTTTTTTGGATTTCATTTCTGCTATGTCAGCGTTCTTCATCCTCGCTCTCGCCTGTACCCTCGTCATAATAATCTTTCTGTTTTGTTTGTACTTAATCAAAATCTGAGACCAGGTTAACTGAAAATATCAAATACCTTTTGCAGATCTGAAGAAATTGAATCCCTGTAGCCTTTGCTGTAACAGACAGATCTCCTGTGGGGGGGGGGGGGGCGGGTTTGCTGTCAGTCATCCCTTCCTTAGGCTTTGCAAGTGATCCCCTTTACCTGCGACCTCATTTGCATGGTATTTCTGTGTAGGTTTATAAATTCAAATGACAGGGGGACTCCATTTGTCTTTTAATTTGAGGAGGATGCCGTTAGTTATAAAGCTAAACTTTTTTTTTGTTGTTTTATTAAGAGCAGCTCACCAAACTGTAGCAGACGAGTGAAATTAATTCATTTAGGCTACAGCCTTGAACCTTTATTTGTTCTAAAACAGTTGTTCAGCTCACTTTAGAAGTGTGCACTCTTATTTTCCAAAGGTTATCAATTAAAGAAATCTTAATTCAGGCCTGTCAGGCAATATTTGATATAATACGAGTGGTTTCTTTTTAAAATGTTCAATTCCAGTCTTGGTTGCTCCTTTTTGCACAGTGTGTTAAGAAAAACCTAACATTCTCAAGCTGTGCAGCTAAAACATAATGATGAAGAAACAGCTTCAGCTGCTGTAGCACTAAAATGCACTGATGACACATTTATAAAAACTTGTACAGCAGAAAACACAAGTATTTGTTCTTTTACCACCCAATAGAAAAGTAGAAAAAAAACACATTTGCAGATCAAATCAAAAGTTTTGATGTGATTGTTAACTTGGAATATTTTACTCAACACGTGTTTTTTGTAATCTTGAATGGTTTTCAGCAGTGAAGGTGTTGTTACTGGCCCCGTATCATCACTTTTCAGTATAAAGGCCAACACATTGGTAACATTCTTGGGTCTGTAACTTTCTGCCTTTAAAAATACAGACCCTTTTGTAAAGTGTAGTTTTCAGTTTAATTTTTCAAACATCAGCTTCTTTTACTGGATCATCTTTTTACTAATTTGACATTTTTTCTTTCATAATGAGAATCACTCGAGAATGATTAAACTGAGTTGTCCATTATGAAACATGGGGGTTTTTTTTGCTGCCAGAGTCAGTAAAACTTCAAGTTTTAAAGATATTTCTTTGAGTGCAGGACTATCAGTGTGTAGTGTAGGTATGTTGCGTCAAATAACCAAAGTCTTTGCATGTATCATCTAATTGGAAAACGGAAAAGTCAATTTCTTTTAAGCAACACAAGGAAATGTGGTGGGGTTTAAGATTTAGTCTTGTTTAAATAGCTATTTAGGTTAAAACAGGGTTTAAGCTGAAATTTCTGGTAATACTCCACATTGTCCAGGTACTCTGAAATGATTTGCACTTTGATCGCAAAGGATTTTAATTTTGTTTTATCTTAAAGTAAAAACCTGTGATGGGCTGCATGGTGGCGCAGTGGTTAGCGCTCCTGCCTCACAGCAAGAAGGTTCCCGGTTCAAGTCCTGGCTGGGGGACCTTTCTGTGTGGAGTTTGCATGTTCTCCCCGTGCATGCGTGGGTTTTCTCCGGGGACTCCGGCTTCCTCCCACCGTCCAAAAACATGCTTCATAGGTTAATTGGTCACTGTAAATTGTCCCTAGGTGTGAATGTGAGTGTGCATGGGTGTGTGTTTGTGGCCCCTGCGACAGACTGGCGACCAGTCCAGGGGTGTAACCTGCCTTTGCCCATGAGTAGCCGGGTTAGGCTCCGGCAACCCCGTGACCCCGAAAGGGATAAAGCCGATTGGAAAATGAATGAATGATGAATGAATAAAAACCTGTGATCTAAACCGAGGGCAGCAGGATTTTTTCCCAACATGTGACCACTGTTACCTCAGTGTCTGATGTTATACTCAGGGTTTGTACACGCACATCATTCACACACAACTTTAGATAAAACATTTCACAACAGACAGCAGCACAACGGACATCTTAACTGCAAACACAAACCAACACCTTAGTAACTCAGACAAAGAAGAGATCATTTTCACAGTTGTGGTAGTAATTTAACAAATGCATTTCTGCTGGTGAATACATTTGAAGTGTTATTGGTGAATATATTTTTTTGTCTTTTTTTTTTCTTTTAGAGAAAATCTCAGTTTAATGTTCATGTTTGTAAATATGCGTGCCTTATGCTGCTGAATGTGGTGATGTAGATTGTAGTGGTTTGTACGCTCCTTGACCAAAGTACATTGCAGTCGTGTGTCAGAATCAGAAATGGATCTGTTCATTTGCCATACACTGTATATCAGACAAATGGACTTATATGCAATGATATATATATATGTGTGTGTGTGTGTGTGTGTTTATACTCTGCTCCTGCTGTATCCAAGTTTTCCTCTGGTTTTGCAGTGATGGTTAATTCATGTCTATGGAACCTTAACCGTACAGTTTTTGAGTTTGAATGTCATCAAGAGTTGAAGTTCATTATTTTTTTTTTACTTTATAGAGCGTGCTCAGAGTCCCAAAGTCAAATCTCCAGTTTGCCTAATGACCTCATGTGTAAAGAAAACCATTACGATTACATTTCCTCTACATTTTTGTTTTCAGGGCTGAGAAGTTTTTAGCCACTTCTTCATGGTGATGCTGCATGGGTGGTAATGGAGGTACAGCAGTCCCTCTTTCAAATGATGCAAACTGATTTCAACTATATTCTCATAGAAACACTGCAGTGATGCCGGGAGACTCCAGCAAGAAGGACAACCTGATGCTAACTGTCACAATCAAACTCTTTGTGAGGAGAGGCTTTCTTCTTGCTCCTCTGTAATCAATATGCACTGTGGTCATGTGATGAACCTCTGTGGCGTGCTTGGGCAGGACTTCCGGTTGTGTCTTTCCCACAACAACTGCTTCACTTTCACAGGGTTTTTAAATAAAGTGGAGGCTGATGACTGACCTGCCGTGGCTCCTTTAATCCCCACAGAGTTTGAACATGACAGTTATTAAGGGGAAGCAGAGGTTTTATTTAGACGTATTCCATTTTCCCTCAGATTGAATGAACATTATACCATCTCTGCTGACGAAAAATAAATGGCCTAACTGCTGGGGCTTCATAAAGTGAGATGGTGTGATTAGAAAGTTAAATTTTCCAGCCATTATTCAGGATGAGTGACTGGATAGTTGCTGCAGAATGATCGTTTTTGCCTTAACCCTCAGCCACTTTACAGTCTATTAATACAACAGGGAGAAGTGACATTAGCTTGTCTTCTTAACGGCCTTTTAATGAATTGTTTATGCCTGGTTTAATGATGTATATTGTGGCCCTGTAATGTGCTCTAATGATGGAGAATGAGGCGGCCCCGCCTGAAGTATTAATTTGGCCTGCCTCCCCGATGATTATTCCTCCGCCACTAACACCGCCACCGCTGCCTGTGCTGCTGCGCCGTGCAGGCGTGATTCATGGAGGCTCTCTGCTCTGTGGCTTGATTTCTTGCTGTCACGCTCTTGTATGAGGCTGATATACTCAGGAGGAGATCAACAGCAATTTTATTTGTCTTTCAACAGCTTGTAAACAGAGCTTGATGAATCTGGAGAGGGAATATATTGATGCAAGTGTTGGTGATAAATTTTGCATAAAAACCGGGAGAGGAGCTTTGGCACATTGTTGTCCCGGGTGTTTTTCCGCTCACCACAACCTCAAAGTGAGCAACACGGCTGTGAAGATGGTCTCCTCTGAGCCGGCCCCAGGCTGGGACCTGACAGGCCTCAGAGCTGCCTGAGGGGAGCCTCGCTGTGATACCCATCATTATGTGGCTCTGTGTTCCCTCTCTTGTTCCCCAGCTCTGGCTCTGCTTTTGAAGGCATCTTCACTGCCATGTATCTGCTTATTATGTTTTTTGTTTTTTCAAGGATATGGAGAATGTCAGAGCTCAGGTTCCTAAATCCATTTAAGCAGTGAAATCCACAGACGGCATCGTGAAGCAGCACTGCTTTACCCATCTCTAAATCCACCAGGATGGTGGTTTTTCTTCTGCACATGCTGTTGTCCTGCTGTGAAACTCTGTGCAATTACTGTAAACAAGCAAGACCACACAGAGGCTGTTCAGAAAGCTGTATGATGCTTGCTGAAAGATAAACACTGTTTCTCAAGATGAAGACTTGTCTCAAAAAGCCCACTGAGTTTCTGTTTGGGGAATTATTTGAACAGAAGATGCACTGCGTTTTTACAGATTTTTTATTAGATCAACTTCATTTAAAATCCTTTTAAAACATTAAACACATTTATTTGAGCTTTAAGCAGGAATTTTTTTTGCTGATAGAGATTAATACTGTAAATTTTAGCTGAAGCATCTGAGATGTGGAAAAACTTCTCTGGCCACCTCCAAGAGGGTCTGACATGGAGACCAAGCACGCTTCACAAACAGGCCCAGCAATTACAGCCTGAGTAATTATGCGCTGAAGGAGAGACACGATTCGCCCCACCGATCAGCAAAGTTCATGTGAAGTTATAATTAAACAATAACTCGTTTACAAATGAACGCACACGCATTTTGTGTGCCTAAGTGTGCAAAGTGTAATTAGCTGCGATGCATCTGAGTGAGAACAAACAACAAGGATGTCAAATGGGGGAATGGTCTGCAGCCTGTGAGCTTGTGTCACCGTTGTGTTTGTTTGTGTGTGTGTGTGTGTAGGGCGTGGGGGGCACAGAAACAGCAAATTAAAAGTATGATTGATACACAGGCCTGATTTGTCTTCATGTGTTCCACATATGGACATGCTGTTTTACTTTGTAGTAGCTGAAAACCTCTTGGAGGACTAAATAAAGCAAACAGAGTAAATTAAACATCAATGCCTGAAACAATCTGTTTTCTGTTCGGCTTCAGAAAATGGATGGATGGATGGTTATCCGGTATGGTTATAGGAGGTCATCTCAGTAAAAGTGTGCACATTTCCTAATCTAATCAGGGACATCAACAGGGAGCCTTTCAGCGGCGTTCATATTGAAATCACCTTAGTTAAGACAGTGTGGATTTCCAGTTAAATTCAAACTATTATCATCATCAGCAGCGGCTGTTTAAACACCATTGGTTCATATTTTGAGTTCATTTCCGGTGCAGGGGTCAGACGTATCTCCACAATGCTGGAATTGTTTTTGTTTGGAAGCAGACAAAAAAACTCCTCCCATAAATAGGAACAAAAAAAAACACAAAACTGTTGTGTTATATGGAAATATACAAACAAAATGTTTGTGATTTAAAGTATTTATCCGTGTAAAGACTCATCGCTTCAGCGCCCTCCCTAAATGATACAGACTCACCGTCCAGTGCCCGTGCGGCCGCTAGATGACGGTAGAGCACCGATGATCCCCTCCTGTCTCCTTAGTACCAACGCGCAGCTGCGGCTTTTTTTTTTTTTTTAGTTTCTCTAGAAGCCTTATGGGAAATTTCAAGTCACCTAAATAAAAAGAAAGGTGTAATTAACGCGACGCGCTATTAATTGCATCTGCCAGAGAGCAGATGAAGGGCAGGAGGGCGCGTCCTTTATTTTTATTGTTTCAACTCTCCACTGCAGTCTGCTTTGGGGATAATAAGGGAGTGTGTGTGTGTGTGTGTGTGTGTGTGTGTGTG